>JBBBDQ010000237.1:1195000-1300000 GCA_037127315.1 Ascarosepion bandense | reverse complement strand
TATACACACACATTTACATTATATCTATATATATACACACATTTACATTATATCTATATATACACACATTTACATTATATCTATATATATACACACATTTACATTATATATCTATATATATACACACATTTACATTATATCTATATATATATATACATTTACAATATATCTATATATATACACATTTATTATATCTATATATATACACACATTTACATATATCTATATATATACACACATTTACATTATATCTATATATAACTACACACATTTACATTATATCTATATATACACACATTTACATTATATCTACATATATACACATATTTACATTATATCTATATATATACACACACATTTACATTATATCTATATATATACACACACATTTACATATATCTATATATATACATACACACATTTACATTATATCTATATATATACACACATTTACATTATATCTATATATATACACACATTTACATTATATCTATATATATACACACATTTACATTATATCTATATATATACACACACACATGTACATTATATCTATATATACACACATTTGCATTATATCTATGTATATATATATATACACACACACTGCATTATATCTATATATATATATATACACACATGCATTATATCTATATATATATATATACACACATGCATTATATCTATATATATATATATATATTATACACACACATGCATTATATCTATATATCTATATATATATATATATATACACACACACATGCATTATATCTATATATATATATACACACACACAAACACAAATTTACATTATATCTATATGTATATACACGCACATTTACATTATATCTATATGTATATACATGCACATTTACATCTATATACACACACATATCTATATATATATATACACACACACATTTACATTATATATATATACACACACATTTACATTATATATATATTTATATATATATATATATAACACATACACATTTACATTATATATATATATATATACACATACACATTTACATTATATCTGTATATATATATATATATATATATATATATATATATACACACATTTACATTATATCTAAACTTATTTATAAATGAAACTTTGTGTGTGTGTACATTAACTATATACTTCGTAACGGCTGAACTGATTTTCTTGAAAATTTACACAGTTGTACTAGAAGCGTCTGCAAGTCTTCATAGCTAGGTTTTGTGTCGTGGTACCCCTGATAAATATCGAAAAAATCGGGTTATAGAAGGAGTGGTCCAATTTTAATCAAATTTGATACACTCCTAGACAAAGACATAAGAAATGCTATTCAGAAGTTTCAAGGTTGCAGTTCTTACGGTAGTGCAGAAAATTTGATATTGATAACAGGAATAAAAATTTGACTTACATCCATTCATTTTTCTTTCAGTCTACGGTTTTGCTTTAACTGGAAACAACTATTGCTTTTTAGTCTTTTGTGCCAACGTCCAAAGAGTCTGAGCTCCAGGACCATGGGTTAGTTTTAAAGCTTTCATTACACCTGAGCAACGCTGGGCTATACTGCTAGTATATATATATATGTATATATATCTATATACACACACACAACTACACACGTGCATAGATATACACATATGCACATATATACACACAGACATACACACACACCTAAATGTACATATTTACACAGATCTATCTACACTTTTTTTACATATAACCAAAATTAAATGGGAAATCATAAGAGCCACCCCATACAATAGCAAAGGTTTTAAACTGTGGAGGAAAAGTTAGCAACAATCACCTTTAAAAACCCTTATACCAATACCAAACGAAGATCAATAAGAAAAGAATAATTGCAATATCAATAACAAATAATACCCAATTACCTCCACCAAACCCATGAATACAAAAAAAGGAAACACACCTAAAACTAACATATATTGATCATAATATAAAAACCAGCATGTGTTTACACTCATTATAACACAAAAATAAACATGTGCAAATGCGCAGGAGTGGGCATATCTCTCTCTCTCTCTATATATATATATATATATACACATACTCACACACACACACAGTATATATAATAATATCAATAATAATAAAATAAAAAAGAAAGCCACACAAAGTGCAAAAAATACAATCAAGCATTCTATCACCAAAAAATGCTCCAATTTACCTTAAGAACACATACACAATTAACACCCAAAACCATGTGGCTATGTATGTGAATGCACGAGCACACTTTTGTAAACATGCACTCAGACACAAACACACAGATGAGTGTGTGTACATATGTGAGCATACCCATATACATACATGCGCACACACATTAAACCATTGCTCTTAAAGTGAAACAGTGAATACACTAAAAATAAATCACAAAAAATTCCAGCACTCCTTAAAAATCAGCAGAAAACCAGAAATTGACTTAAAGTCGAAAAAAATCAAAAAGATAACATGACATTATCAAGACTTAAAAGAAAAAAAAAATCACAGTTATGAACAGTCAGTCAGTTAAGTGTCATACGTGATACATGTTTGGGTGATCATATCTCGAAAGAGACATGACTGACTGAGCAGAAGATTATCCTGCAGTAGGTTGCCATTGCTTTCTGCTGTAGACTGGTTGCCGACCAAGGCTATAGAACCCAATCTGTCCTGTTATTTAACCCATAAGTGGAAGGAAGAATGCACAAAAGTGCTAAATAACACCAGTTACACAATATAAACACAAACATATTTGATAATATCACAAGAAAAACCTGAACAAGCCCTGATGATTGAGAGTATCATTATGTGTTCACAAAACTTTGAAGTCAGCATGACAGAAATGATGCAGATCAGTTAAGTGACAGTTTTTCTATATTAATTCTTTTAATGCTCTATGACCATCTCTAATATCATGCACTTTAGTATTTGTCTATATTTCTGAGATGAGATAGTATTTACATTATTTGAACTATTGTCCTCATCTTTGTTTTCATTTGTACAATGTTTCAGCTGTTGTGCACTCTGGCCTTCTTCAGGTGCTAGGAATTTTGAACCAAACCCTTTATTACAATCACTGGGGTATATGATCTCCATTCCTTGTGTAAAGTCTCTTCTGGTAGTCATGAGTTATCTCCCTCTAACCTTGTAAGTTACTTGTTCACCACTGCTTAAGGACACATGGCTCAGTGGATACAGGCATTGGTTAGTTCCTGTGACTTGACCCAAAGAGTTGTGAGTTCAATACCAGGCTACAGCAGTGGTGAACAAGTAATTTACAAAAAAATAACACAATATAAACTTTTGATAGTATCTCCACAATTCTTCCTGAACAATACTGAACACTTTATTTGAAAACTGGAAAAATAAGATAAAAAATTAAGTAAACAGATCCTGTTGGTTTTTTTTTACTCAAACTACTTTGGAGATATATGCAGGTTACGAAGGATGAATTGACACAATTTTATATTTTTAATTTCATGCATGAGCCTTGTTTATGTTGGCAGCACAGTATAGTAGGGTCAGTTGGGCACTGTTTGTGAGAAAAAGAGCAGCATGATGAAATTCTCTCTGCATTTTGAAACAGCATGTTGTTCTGCTTGACATTTGCACAAGAAGCTCCAACACAAACAATTTAAAATGTTTAGGTAAAAATCTGAGGACAGTGTAGAAAATGTGGAAACAACTGGATGATATATCCAGTCAAAATCATGGTGTTTGGAGTGATCAATAGTGATGGCAACATTATGCCTACACCCATCTTCCCACAGTGCCTCAGACTTAATACAGAGGCCCACATCAAGTGCCTTGAGAAGATAGTGCAACCCCGAGTCAAGAAGGTGGCTGCTGGAAGATGATATATCTGGAATCTGGCAACAGGACTCAGCACCATGCCACACAAGCAGGAGAACCCAATCATGGTTGTCAGACAATTTCTGTGGCCATGTCACCCCTTACATCTGGCCACTTAACTCCCTAGACTGCAACCTCCTTGGTTATTATGTATGGTGAACAGTTGAGTGAGAGACCAACAAAACTCCTTGCAACATCAAAGGCCAGGATTATGGCTGCATTCATCAACTTAAACAAGGAGACCATCTAGAAAAGTTACAGTAGATTCTGAAGTCATCTGGAGGCTGTAATTGAAGCCAATAGTGATTTTATTGAATAAATTTACTCTTTAGTATTTCAAGATATTTTTGTGCAATTTTGGTAAATGTATCTATTAAAATGAGATGTCAGTGTTATTTTCATTTTTATGCCATTTAGATGACTATTCATTGCACTGTGTATATTTATATATATACACAAACATACATGTGTGTGTGTGTATACATATTTACAAGTACAAGTGTGCATATATATTTTTTCTTTGCTGTGAAGAACTGTATGTATTGTCGGTCCTACGCAGTTTTCTTTTTTTTCCCCTCTTTGTCCAAAGCTCTATAGCCGAGGACAATAACGGAGTTAGATTCTGCTGGTTATTCGTGGTCTTTAAAAATTACTTGTGTAACATTTTAAGATTAGAATACGTACAGAGTCGGTTTTATTATTATTATTATTATTATTATATATAGATATGTAGATAGATAGACAGACACACAAAGAACATATTTGTTTAAATAAAAACAAAAGAAAAATCATATTTTTCTTGTCTACACATTTTGTCCTGTGATAAACTTAATCAAGGCAAAGAGAAGAAATTAATTTTATTTTAAATAATGTATCTATAAATAAAAAATGGTTGGTAACTAGAAAAGATGCTCACAAATCTTTCATAAGATTAACAGAAATTATTAAGCATTTAAGAAACATCAGTTTATATTAGAAGAGAATTTTTTCATGCACTGCGTAATGTTTTAAGATGTTAACATGATAGAAATTAACTGTTTTCTTTTAATGATTTTTATATTTCTTTTTGTGTATGTTGACCTGAGAAAGTATTGTTTCTGTAAGAGAAGGTGAGATTTGGAAAAGTATATATATATATATATATATATATACATACACACAAACACATTTCTAATCAATTCATCCCAAACAAGGTGATAAATTCATGATGATGCAGTTACAGAAAGTGAAAGAAGAAAATGAGAAAACATTAGTGAGGAGAAAGGACCATAAAAGATCAAGACTCAAGAAGCCAAAAGATGAGGGCTGATGTTCCATCTAAATTTTTTACAGAAAAGTTGTTGGCAGATGTCCGTTGTGGTGCAGTGGATATCAACTCAGAATGACAAATCGGGGAGCCAAGTTCAAATTCCAGTTGAATTCCTCGCATTCACTTACACACAAATACCCTTGGGAAAGATATTAATCCATCTTTCCTCCAGTTATAGGCTAAATAACATGACAGATTGGGTTCTATAGCCTTGGCTGGCAACCAGTCTACTGCAGAAAGCAATGGCAACCTACATTAGGATAATCTTCTGTCCAGTCAGTCATGTCTCGAAAGAGACATGATTGCCTGAAGTGTGTATCACCTATGGCACTTAACTGAAGTAGTCAGAAAAGAGTTATTCAAGCACAAATTTTGAGAGAAAAAAACAATTAGAAGAGAACTCATGGTCACATCTCACAATTTAAAAAAAAAAAATAATGAGATATATATATATATATATATATGAGAATATAACTATGGAGAACTAATACTCTGAATTCAAAATTCTTGAGAAGGCAACGGAAAATCATTTCACTGTCTTTTCCCAAGAAGTCATAACAATTCACAGACAATGAACAAAATGAATCTCAAGAGCTATGATCCACATGGCATTTAAAAATATGGTCTTGCTCCAGTAAATACCAATCTAGTAACCCGAGCTTCCAATGATTTTAAAAATCTTTTTTTTTTTTAATCATATCACCCCAAGCAAAGCGGTAACGCCACTGATGTGCAGGGGGCTACATAAGAGTGAAAAGATTTGAAAAGAGAAAGCTGGAAACGACATTCTAAACAGGGAACAAGGGATGAGTCTTTTCACCTGTTCAATAGACATGGGTGGAGTGTGAACCGGGCAATAGTTTAGTCTATCTACTCCAATTTAAAAAAAAAAAAAAGAAAAAGGAGTGAAAAGATTGGAAAAGAGAAAATTGGAAACCACATCCTAAACAAGGAACAAGGGATGAGCCTCTTTACCTGTTCAATAGACGTGGGTGGAGTGTGAACCGGGCGATAGTTTAGTCTATCTACTCCAATTTAAAAAAAAAACAAAAAGGAGAAAAGAAAAAGGAGTGAAAAGATTGGAAAAGAGAAAACCGGAAACCACATCCTAAACAGGGAACAAGGGATGAGCCTCTTCACCTGTTCAATAGATGTGGGTGGAGTGTGAACTGGGCAATAGTTTAGTCTATCTACTCCAATCCAAAAACATTTTCTGGCTTTGAATAACCTGCAAAGGGTTGATAAGTTGTGAAAAATTAAATCAATCAAACAATTTTCAAAAATTTTAAAGCAATGTTGTCTCCTTAGATTCAGTTATGTTATTGTACTCTATCCTTAATGACTATTTTTCTCAGAGTGTTTCACTCAGTAATTTCTTGCTTCTTAATGGCTTTATCCCCTTGCTTGAGGTAAAAATAATAATTAAAAAAATAGAACAAATAAAAGACAAAAACTTATCTTGCCCTAGAGACACCACTGCTGCCATAGTTGCAGTACATGAGATTTACAACTTTAATGGATTATGGAACTCATGACGACATATAAATATGTTTGTTTTACAGGTACTGAGGAGTGGGGAATAAAATCTGAATCTATCAATTTTCATATATTTTTAAAATTTACAGTCTATAAAAAGACTGTTTTAATTCCAGCTTATAAATTTCTTTTGGGAATATGATCAGAGTTTTGGTAAATACATATTTTGCTTTTTATTTCTTTCATGTTGATCCCCCAAAAATGTATATATGAGAAAACAAGACGCTTATAAATAGATAAAATTTACATTGAATAGGATTAGCCTTCAAACAACATTGACATTTGCCTTAAGATAACATTATAACAAGATGAAGATTTTCTCCTTTCCCTCCACTCTCTCTTCATTTCAAACCATTCTAAACCGAAAAGATAGTACTACAATATTTAAACAAAGAGATAACGAACTGCAAACATAGTTTTCCTCTGTGCCATGTCCCTTCAAGACAATTATATTCATGGATTTCCTAATTTTTTGTTTTGTGTAGACTAAACTATCGCCCGGTTCACACTCCGCCCGGTTCACACTCCACCCACGTCTATTGAACAGGTGAAGAGGCTCATCCCTTGTTCCTTGTTTAGGATGTGGTTTCCAATTTTCTCTTTTCCAATCTTTTCACTCCTTTTTCTTTTTTTTTTTAAATTGGAGTAGATAGACTAAACTATTGCCTGGTTCACACTCCACCCACGTCTATTGAACAGGTGAAGAGACTCATCCCTTGTTCCTTGTTTAGGATGTGGTTTCCAATTTTCTCTTTTCCAATCTTTTCACTCCTTTTTCTTTTTTTTTTAAATTGGAGTAGATAGACTAAACTATTGCCTGGTTCACACTCCACCCACGTCTATTGAACAGGTGAAGAGACTCATCCCTTGTTCCTTGTTTAGGATGTGGTTTCCAATTTTCTCTTTTCCAATCTTTTCACTCCTTTTTCTTTTTTTTTTTAAATTGGAGTAGATAGACTAAACTATTGCCTGGTTCACACTCCACCCACGTCTATTGAACAGGTGAAGAGGCTCATCCCTTGTTCCTTGTTTAGGATGTGGTTTCCAATTTTCTCTTTTCCAATCTTTTCACTCCTTTTTCTTTTTTTTTTTAAATTGGAGTAGATAGACTAAACTATTGCCTGGTTCACACTCCACCCACGTCTATTGAACAGGTGAAAAGACTCATCCCTTGTTCCTTGTTTAGGATGTGGTTTCCAATTTTCTCTTTTCCAATCTTTTCACTCCTTTTTCTTTTTTTTTTTAAATTGGAGTAGATAGACTAAACTATTGCCTGGTTCACACTCCACCCACGTCTATTGAACAGGTGAAGAGGCTCATCCCTTGTTCCTTGTTTAGGATGTGGTTTCCAATTTTCTCTTTTCCAATCTTTTCACTCCTTTTTCTGTTTTTTTTTAAATTGGAGTAGATAGACTAAACTGTTATGGTTCACACTCCACCCACGTCTATTGAACAGGTGGAAGAGGCTCATCCCTTGTTCCTTGTTTAGGATGTGGTTTCCAATTTTCTCTTTTTCAATCTTTTCCACTCCTTTTTCTTTTTTTTTAAATTGGAGTAGATAGACTAAACTATTACCTGGTTCACACTCCACCCACGTCTATTGAACAGGTGAAGAGACTCATCCCTTGTTCCTTGTTTAGGATGTGGTTTCCAATTTTCTCTTTTTCAATCTTTTCACTCCTTTTTCTTTTTTTTTCAAATTGGAGTAGATAGACTAAACTATTGCCTGGTTCACACTCCACCCACGTCTAATGAACAGGTGAAGAGGCTCATCCCTTGTTCCTTGTTTAGGATGTGGTTTCCAATTTTCTCTTTTCCAATCTTTTCACTCCTTTTTCTTTTCTTTTTAAATTGGAGTAGATAGACTAAACTATTGCCTGGTTCACACTCCACCCACGTCTATTGAACAGGTGAAGAGACTCATCCTTGTTCCTTGTTTAGGATGTGGTTTCCAATTTTCTCTTTTCCAATCTTTTCACTCCTTTTTTCTTTTTTTTTTTAAATTGGAGTAGATAGACTAAACTATTGCCTGGTTCACACTCCCACCCCGTCTATTGAACAGGTGAAGAGACTCATCCCTTGTTCCTTGTTTAGGATGTGGTTTCCAATTTTCTCTTTTCCAATCTTTTCACTCCTTTTCTTTTTTTTTTAAAATTGGAGTAGATAGACTAAACTATTGCCTGGTTCACACTCCACCCCGTCTATTGAACAGGTGAAGAGGCTCATCCCTTGTTCCTTGTTTAGGATGTGGTTTCCAATTTTCTCTTTTCCAATCTTTTCACTCCTTTTTCTTTTTTTTTTTAAATTGGAGTAGATAGACTAAACTATTGCCTGGTTCACACTCCACCCACGTCTATTGAACAGGTGAAGAGACTCATCCCTTGTTCCTTGTTTAGGATGTGGTTTCCAATTTTCTCTTTTCCAATCTTTTCACTCCTTTTTTTCTTTTTTTTAAATTGGAGTAGATAGACTAAACTATTGCCTGGTTCACACTCCACCCACGTCTATTGAACAGGTGAAAAGACTCATCCTTGTTCCTTGTTTAGGATGTGGTTTCCAATTTTCTCTTTTCCAATCTTTTCACTCCTTTTTTTCTTTTTTTTTTAAATTGGAGTAGATAGACTAAACTATTGCCTGGTTCACACTCCACCCACGTCTATTGAACAGGTGAAGAGGCTCATCCTTGTTCCTTGTTTAGGATGTGGTTTCCAATTTTCTCTTTTCCAATCTTTTCACTCCTTTTTTTCTTTTTTTTTTTAAATTGGAGTAGATAGACTAAACTATTGCCTGGTTCACACTCCACCCACGTCTATTGAACAGGTGAAGAGAGACTCATCCCTTGTTCCTTGTTTAGGATGTGGTTTCCAATTTTCTCTTTTCCAATCTTTTCACTCCTTTTTTCTTTTTTTTAAAATTGGAGTAGATAGACTAAACTATTGCCTGGTTCACACTCCACCCCCGTCTATTGAACAGGTGAAGAGGCTCATCCCTTGTTCCTTGTTTAGGATGTGGTTTCCAATTTTCTCTTTTCCAATCTTTTCACTCCTTTTTCTTTTTTTTTTTAAATTGGAGTAGATAGACTAAACTATTGCCTGGTTCACACTCCACCCACGTCAGACAGGTGAAGAGACTCATCCCTTGTTCCTTGTTTAGGATGTGGTTTCCAATTTTCTCTTTTCCAATCTTTTCACTCCTTTTTCTTTTTTTTTTTTAAATTGGAGTAGATAGACTAAACTATTGCCTGGTTCACACTCCACCCACGTCTATTGAACAGGTGAAGAGACTCATCCCTTGTTCCTTGTTTAGGATGTGGTTTCCAATTTTCTCTTTTCCAATCTTTCACTCCTTTTTCTTTTTTTTTTTAAAATTGGAGTAGATAGACTAAACTATTGCCCGGTTCACACTCCACCCACGTCTATTGAACAGGTGAAGAGGTTCATCCCTTGTTCCTTGTTTAGGATGTGGTTTCAATTTTCTCTTTTCCCAATCTTTTCACTCCTTTTCTTTTTTTTTTTAAATTGGAGTAGATGAACTAAACTATTGCCTGGTTCACACTCCACCCACGTCTATTGAACAGGTGAAGAGGCTCATCCCTTGTTCCCTGTTTAGGATGTGGTTTCCAATTTTTCTCTTTTCCAATCTTTTCACTCCTTTTTCTTTTTTTTTTTTAAATTGGAGTAGATAGACTAAACTATTGCCTGGTTCACACTCCACCTACGTCTATTGAACAGGTGAAGAGGCTCATCCCTTGTTCCTTGTTTAGGATGTGGTTTCCAATTTTCTCTTTTCCAATCTTTTCACTCCTTTTTCTTTTTTTTAAATTGGAGTAGATAGACTAAACTATTGCCTGGTTCACACTCCACCCACGTTTATTGAACAGGTGAAGAGGCTCATCCCTTGTTCCTTGTTTAGGATGTGATTTCCAATTTTCTCTTTTTCCAATCTTTTCACTCCTTTTTCTTTTTTTTTAAATTGGAGTAGATAGACTAAACTATTGCCTGGTTCACACTCCACCCACGTCTATTGAACAGGTGAAGAGGCTCATCCCTTGTTCCTTGTTTAGGATGTGGTTTCCAATTTTCTCTTTTCCAATCTTTTCACTCCTTTTTCTTTTCTCCTTTTTGTTTTTTTTTAAATTGGAGTAGATAGACTAAACTATCGCCCAGTTCACACTCCACCCACGTCTATTGAACAGGTGAAGAGGCTCATCCCTTGTTCCTTGTTTAGGATGTGGTTTCCAATTTTCTCTTTTCCAATCTTTTCACTCCTTTTTCTTTTTTTTTTAAATTGGAGTAGATAGACTAAACTATTGCCTGGTTCACACTCCACCCACGTCTATTGAACAGGTGAAGAGGCTCATCCCTTGTTCCCTGTTTAGGATGTGGTTTCCGGTTTTCTCTTTTTCAATCTTTTCACTCTTAAGTAGCCCGCTGCACATCAGTGGCGTTACTGCCTTGCTCGGGGTGATGTGATTAAAAAAAAAATGCTTTTAATAAATTGTCTTTTTACTGAGAGAAATAAATTCTTGCCAGGATTAGTCATGGGCAGCCATAATCTCAATAATGTAAGATACGCAGATGACATGGTGCTTATAGCAGATTCGGAAAAGAAAATGCAAAACCCTACAGAAGGTAGCAGGAGAAAGCGAGAAAAAAAAAAAGGCTGAGCATAAACTTCAAGAGAACTCAATGTATAGCCATCAGCAAAAAGAAGATCCCAATATGTCAACTATAGGTTGGAGAAAATAAAACGAGTAAAGAAATTTAAGTACCTGAGAAGTGTTCTGACAGAGGATGGACATTGAAATCCAAAGACACATTGGCATGGCCAAGGACACATTTCAAAAGATAACCAGAGTACTGGGAGACAGGAAAATCTCATTGGAAACAAAGAAAAGAGTGCTGAACTGCTATGTGATATCTGTTCTTCTGTATGGCTGTGAATGTTGGACAATCTCATCAAAGATGAGGGAGAGGCTTGAGGCAACAAAAATGTTGTTTTACAGAAGTTTTACTGAGTATAACATGGAATGAAGACATGAGCAACAATGAGGTGTTGGAGAGGATGCAAATGAGAAGAAAAATCAGGAAGAGGTAGCCGAGGTTCCTGGGACATCTAATGAGGAAGGAGGGCCTAGAGAATTTAATATTCATTGGACGGATAGATGGAAAAAAACAGAGGAAAGCAGCACAAGACATACTTGATAGGCCAAAGCAAATTGATGGTGGAGCTGGGTTTGGGAGAGATAATAAAAGAAAAATATTGTGAACAACAAGAGACATAGCCAAGTGGAAGTTCATGATTGCCTACATCCCAAAGGGACACAACACATGAAGAAGGTATCACTTGTAAACCTTGTTCTGCTATCCAGTAATTTGTTGCTTTCACTTGTGCACAAATATCCCTGGGAAAGGTATTAATTAATCCATCACTTCTTCCTCTTGCTATGGGTTAAATAGCAAGAAAAATTGGGTTTCATAGCCTTAGTTGTCAATCATTCTACCACAGAAAGTAATCACTACTTCCTGTGGGAAAATCTGCTCAGTCTGTCATGTCACTTTCAAGACAGGATCACCTGTTATGTTATCTTAAAGCAAAGGTCATAAGCCTCAAGCTCTCTAGGTAGGTTATGCATAGTATCATATTTTTCAAGCTCTTTTCCTTCATTAACTGACTTAGAAATTTCAACTGTCTCTTTCTGATGTTAAGTGTAAGCATTCTTTTTATTTTCTCTAAACCTTCATATTTGATTATCTACTAATAAAACAAAATTATTTCAGTTCTAGACAAACTGACAATACTATGAAAATTTTTATGTTCTATGCGCTGTGTTCCTTCAGAATGTTGACAATGCTGGCTCTCCACAATTTCCTGTTCTTTGTAGCCCTTAATAAATTGCTTTTTTTTTGCTATCACTTATAAACCTTGTTCTGCTATTCATTTACACAACCTCCCTAGATAGTTTATGCATTGTTTTCATCAGTCTCTCTTGCCTTCAATCTGTGCTGTTAATATCAGATTTGCCAACTATTTTTCTCCCCATTATGTGTCCTAGGAACTTCATCTGTCTCTTCTTGATGTCAAATATAAGTGTTCTTTTTGCCTTCATTTTCTCTTAAAATTGTCTTCACTATGAGTTGGAGTTGGTCCAAATATGTGTTGTGAGGTGTGCAAGTGTTTTTGTGGCTGCCTTTCCAATTCTCTTGTCGAGCTCTATGTTCGGGGAGAGGTTGTCAGTGATCATAGGTAAACTGATGGACTGCATCCAGCTCATATCCATTGACAGTGATGACAGGTAGTGTTGCGGTACCTTGACCCAGGATGCTTGTTTTCTAAGCCCAGTTTCTGCAGGCCTAAGAGAAATAATCTGCTATGTCGTGAGTAAGAATAAATAACTCAACAACAGGAATAGGTTAATTGTTGTATTCCATGAAAATAGTATTTACAAAGGTTATTAGTATACAATACAAGAATAGAGGTTAATCGTCTCAACCGTTGTCAGACGTAGTATGAGCAATGGGTACTTCCGGGTCGTCACCGGAAGTCTACGACTGACTTGTCGATCGGCTGCTCGGCACACTCTCCTCACGTAGATGCCACCATTACTTTATATAGTAATGGAATAGTCCATTATCGCCGAATAGGCGCGGGTGTCCCAACATAATCCATTAGTGATTGAAGTTCATGGATGCTATAATGCTATATGATCAGTAAACAACATGTCTCCAATAAGGACTTTTCATACTTTGGTCCTGGCTCTGTGATGAGCGCGATTGAAAAGCCTGCCATCTGATCTCATATGCAGGTAAATCCCTTCCCATGATGTGCTGAATGCGTGCTTCAGAAGTAGCACGAAGTAGATTCAAAAGAGAATAGAAGTGAAGACACAACTCTGTTTGATCTCACTGCAGATCTTGAATGGCTCTGAGATGTTACCGTTGAATTGCACAGTCCCCCACATGTCGTTATGGAAGGACTCAATCAAGCTCTGCAGCTTGGGTGCACAGCTAATCTTGGACAGGATCCTGAAGAGGCCCTCCTTACTAATGAGGTAATTTAGGCATTGTTTTCATTAGTCCCTCTTGCCTTCAATCTGTTCTGTGAATATCAGATTTGCCAATCCTTTTTTCTTTGTGCCCTAGAAACTTCAACTGTCACTTCCTGATGTTAAGTATAAGTGTCCTTTTTGTCTTCATTTCCTCTTAAAACTTCATTGTTCACATTTTTGAACATGATATTCTCAGCATTCTTCTGAAGAACCAGACGTCTGTCATGAGATTGTCTAACCCTTCATTAGATTTATTTACTAGAATAATTTTATATTTACATTCTAGAAACTAATGCAATGCAGCATTTATCATATAGTAATTTATAAAGAAACAAATATGAACATTTTTTTCAAACATTTTGCAAATTATTAAAATTTGTGTGCAACTACAAGAAATTCTTTTCTGTTTATCATTCTTCTATGAGGTTTGAAATGGCAATTAACCAATGTTTTGCTACTCATTCCAGTAAATAATCTAATAATGTTTATTAATTTTGTTGTAAATTCTCAATAGCAAAGAAAATGTATAAATTTCCTTTCATGTTATTACAATTCTAATGATTGCTTTTTAAAACAATGAATATTTGCTGAAAAGGGAAGGTAGTTAAAAAGGTGTTATTTGGGGGGGGAATCCTCTTTTCAGATGTTTTCTTGTTCGCCAACATTTTATTGAAATTATGTATTTATGACTTTAAAAAAGAAAGTGTTTTTCCTTCTTTCAAATATAAATGTATATCAATATATTCCAAAAAGGAATACAGTATAAAAAGATCAGTTGAAGAATGGAACTCCACACCAGGAATAAGAAATACAGATTTATTGTACTAAGGTACAATTAACAATAATACACAAATAGGCAAGCCATGGGTTGGATCGGAATAGACTGTCGAATAGTGAATGCCTTCGTATAAGACTTTTTCCATCACCGTACCGCTTGTTACCGTCTTTTATAAAGTAGAGCATTCTATTCTCAGGGATGGCAGGATGTTCCACTATAATATATATATATATTTATGGATGTGCTTGTGGTGCAGTGGATATGAGAAATCAGAAAGCTGAGTGAATTCCAATTGAATTTGTTGCATTCACTTATGCACAAATACCCTGAAAAAATATTAATCCATTGCTTCTTCCTCCAGCTATGAGTTAAATAACAGAACAAATTAGGTCCTGTAGCCTTGGTTGGAAATCAGTCTATCACAGAAATGGCAATCTACTGTGAGAAAACCTGCCCAGCCAGTCATGCCTCTTTTTGTCTCAAGTGAATTTGTTGCATTCATTTATGCACAAATATCCCTGAGAAAGGTATTAATCCATTGCTTCTCCCTTCAGCTATGGGTTAAATAGCAGGACAAATAAGGTTCTATAGCTTTGATTGGTAATCAATCTACTGGAGAAAATAATGGCAAACTAATGCAGGAAAATCTTCTGCCCAGTCAGTCATGTCTCTTTCAAGACAGGATCACTCAAGTGTGTATCATGTATAGTACTTAACTGATTGGTATGTATGTATGGCTGGCCACTGATATCCAAGGATGCCTTTCTCCAGGGGCAGCTACAATTGTGTTTGTTCAACATTCACAGAGCCAACCTGTGGTTTATACTGCAATTGTTGAGTGGACCTTAGTTAAAGTTTTTTGGTAAGAGCATGAACAATGATCTCAAAAAAGCCAGGATGTTCAAACCTTCAGTCACAATGACTTGTAACTTCAAGCTAGCATGACCATTGATGGCTCTCCAAAGAATCCTGTCTATCTAATTTCCTTGCAATATTTAGGTGAACCTGTGGCATGTTTTTCAAGCACTTTTCAAGGTAAATTTTTGTTTTGTTCCTTGAAGGCCTTTACCCCTTCAAATCTTTCCAATACATCCTTAATTCCGTGCAAATGTATATGCTGAATTCAAATCGATAATTGTTTATAGAAGAAATGTACCTTTTTTTCATGTTATCAACCAGAAATAAATCGGACTATATCTCACCCCCTTACCACCGTTCTTATTTCTAATAAACCACTGAATGACCTGAGGTGTAGGAAACTAAATTCGTTCTGTTTACTTCCTTTTGCAGCAATTACGATTTGTTGTGTTTCAGAACTCATTTTCCGTGCATTAATCGCAAAATGGCAGTAAAAAGACTGAAAAATCTTAAAACTACGTGTGAATTTAATCTACAGTGAATGACAGTTCTGAACTGTGGTTACGGGGTGAGAGAAATAGCGACAAGAAGTTCCATATTTTTCTGCTTGATAAAATAAAAAAAAAGGTACATTTCTTCAATAAACAATTACCGATTTGAGTTCAGCATATACATTTGCACGGAAATAGAGATTTTTTGAAAAGATTTGTAGGGGTAAAGGGCGTCGGGGAACAAAACAAAAATTTACCCTTTTCAAAAGGTGCCAAATTCTAGGTTCTCATCCTCCAGACTGATTCCATGGTCTATCTGGATATCTTGTTGATACATTTTTCTATTTTCCTTACTATGCTAGTCATATTTTTGGAGCTGCAGAAAATTAGGGAGTCATCAACATATTACTATATGTTGATTTCGGGGGGGGGGAGGCAGATTGTTATCTTATTGATCTGATCTAATCTAATCTAAATCTGAACTTATTTATAAATGGAACTTTGTGCCTGTGTGTGCCCCCGTAACCTATAGACTCCAAAATGGCTGAACCGATTTTCTTGAAAATTTTCACAGTTGTACTATAAGCATCTGTGAGTGTTCTTAGCTAGGTTTTGTGTTGAGGTACCCTCGATAAATATTGAAAATCGACAATCGAAAAAATTGGGTTATAGAAGGAGCGGTCTGATTTTAATCAAATAAGAAACAATATTTAGAAGTTTCAAGGTTGCAGTTCTTACAATAGGGCAGAAAATCAATAATATATATATAAAAGACAAGATGTGTGTGTGTGTTTATCTGTTTGTATGTCTTTTATACAAATCCACAATTTTTATATGATTCTCACCAAACTACACACAAATATTCTTTAGGCTGAGTCTGAGCTCCAAGACCATGGATTAGTTTTAAAGCTTTCATTACACCCAAGCAACGCCGGGCTATATTGCTAGTTTTAATTATAAAAAGGATCACTGATAGAAGGCTACCCTGAGGTACACCTATTTCTTGTGGTCTTGGATCAGAGAATGTATTGTTTACTCGTGTTTGGAAAGTTCAGTTCTGTAAGAATTGTTTTATGAAGATTGTGAGTCTGCCTTGTAGACCAAGATCTTTGAGTATGCCATATGATTATGTGATGTTGTAGGATTTTTCAAGATCATAAAAGACTGCAACAAGATGTTTCTTTCTAACAAAAGCTCCTCGGATTAGGTTTTCTATGTGGACTACTTGGTCTAAAGTATTTTTTTGGCTCTAAACCCTGTCTGAGAGGAGATTGTTTAATTCAAGGAACCACATCAGTCTTAGACTGATCATTGTTTTGAGGGTTTTGCAACAACAGCTGATTAAAGCAATAGGTCTATAACTGGTAGGGTTTGTGGAATCTTTTTGATTTTGAGGATAGGGATGATTGTGGCTTGCTTTAATAAAGTATGGGTGTTACCAGAGATCCAGATTTTGCTGTACATATGTAGATATTTTAGGGATATTGGTGAGAGTTCTTTGAAGAAGGTGTAGTATTTTTGCTGATGATGCTTGAGCAAAATTTTCTGTGATTAGTTTGGATATATGTGTTTTGCTTGTGGTGTTACCTTGGGAGAAATGATTTATTTTAGTGTTGATATTTTTATTTGACATTTTTTAATAAAGATCCAAATTATTTTTGGGTTGGTATTGCAGTTTATTTTTAAAACAAAGTTTCTCCAAGAGGAACTTTTGGCTTCTTTAATGGTATATTGAGTTTTAGCTCTTCATTGTTTATATTTGATTAGATTTTCTGATGAAGGATTTGTTCTGAATTTTCTGAGGGTTGCTTGACATTCTCTTAATATGTCTTTGCACTCTTTTGTAAACCATGGTTTATTGTGTTTTTGTGTGATTTCATTAGGTATAGTAATGAAGATATTGGTAAAATGTATTATGGGTTCTTCTTGATTTGTACTTGTTTCTGGGATTAGTGTGATAAGACAGTTCTTTGTAGTATTGCCAAATTTACTTTTTTAGATTTCATCATCAGAGTCTTGGAATTGTTTGTGGTCTTCGATTTTTTATTATTAAGCTTTCTATTGTTATTTGGTAGTGGTTACTTCTGCAGGGATCTTTGTATACCCACCAGTTATATTCTAAAAAGATTGATGGGTCACTGAGGGTTAGGTCTGAGACAAAAAATGTACCTGAAGATGGGTCAAGGTGAGCTGGAGATTTCTGATTGTGGAGGCATAGATTGTTGTTATTGATGATTCTTTTCAAGAGTCTGGCCTCTTTTGTTTATTCTTTTACTTTCATATGTTATATTACGACTATTAAAATCTATTAAGATAAACAGTTTAGGAAGTTGTTTTATTAAGTTGTTTAGCTCTTTCATTTATGGGGTCATGAGGTGGGATGTATAGTGAACAAATAAAGAGAGTGTTGTGTAATGTTGCCAAAATTTAAATTGCTTATAAGGAGGTGTTGATGTTGATTTTTCTTTGGGGGATATGTTTTTTTTTTTTTTTTAATCATTTCACCCCGAGCAAGGCAGAAATGCCACTGATGTGCAGGGGGCTACATAAATGTAAAAAGATTAATTAGAAAAGAGTGAGGAGTACAAACTAGTTAGAAAGGAACAATAGAAAGCTGAGAAAGCAGGTGCGATGACAGATACATAGGTGGAGAGAAAGGGAAGTTTATACAGGGGTGGGGAGAGAGCTAGAGTCCAGTGGTTAGTAGATGAATATTGACTTTGCATTTAAATTTCTGGAAGTTGTAGCTGTCAGGAAAGCAAGAATATGGGAGCGAGTTCCACAGGCTGGAAGTGCGAGAGAAGAAGCTGCAGGAGTAGAATTGTCGTCTGCATTTGGCTAACCTGACTGTGAATGTTTCCTAAATAAGATCGCTACTACCCACTCCCCGAAGCTCCCAGTCCAGTACCATGTATATAATGATATTGCTAAAAGTCTTTCATATATGTTTCATCACTATATTTTTAAAGTTTCTTGAAGACGTATAGTGATAGGACTTATTTCAGTTATCAATAAAAGTAGTTCATTGTAATTTGCCTTGAAGTCCATTGCTAAATCTGCTGCTATAAAAGTCGGTTCTATGTGCAGGGTTTCTCGTTTGACTCCATCCTGCACATATATAAATCTACCATCTACTTGTGTATTGAATACTGCTGCCACATCTGGTTGGATTCCCCTGCTATTCACCTTGGGGTTCTTGACAAAATTCAACAGAGAACTTGTAATGTGATTGATACTGACTTGGCAGCTCAGCTTCTGTTGCTCTCTCACCAGCATGACATGGCATCCCTGTGCCTCTTCTATAAATACTTTCACAGCTTCTGCTCCAACAAACTTATCTCACTGGTGCCCCCTAGGTATGAATTTACATGAGCTACTAGATTAGCAACTAGGTCCTACCCTTTTACAGTGAAACTGATAAAATGTAACCACAATTTCTATTCTGACAGCTTCTTTTCACGCACTTCCCACCTGTGGAATTCCCTTCCATATACTTGCTTCACCGACAGCTACAATCTCCAGGAATTTAAATGTAAGGTCAATAGACATCTATCTCACTAACTCACATCATTTCTCTCAAACTATTTTCCCTTCTACTCCACCCCCATCCTCGGTATCCTCATCTGTCTATTACCCTCCTCCTGATATTTCCTATAACTAACCCTTCTTTCTTATCACTTTCCCCCTATCTAACTCCCTGTGCAACAGTGGCAGTAGAATGCCTTGCTTGGGGTGAGATGATTTAAAAAAAAAAAAAAAAAGAGTCATGGTAGTTCCATTAGATGAATTTTATGAGTCATGGTTTTTTAGTCTTTGTTGTGGAATTGAAGTTTGGTGTAGTTTTGGTTTTAGTATTTTTGTTTGGTTGGATTCATCTATTTCCATGGCATCTACACTTTTGGATCTGGTTTTTATAGGGGCTTTTTGGATATTTAAGGTTTTTCTGTTTTGAAGGATTTTTCTACATCTGTTTTCATTAGTTCAAACCTGGTTTTGTTTCTATTAGTGAAGTTCTTATTTTATGTTTACTATTTTCCCTTTTTCTGTGAAATCTTTATTTTAGAGTCAGCAATTGGCTTTTGTGGGGACAACTACGTAATTAGGGATTCTTTTGTTGATTTTAGTACAATAAATGAAGGAAAGAAAGTCTCATCTGAATCAGTTTCAACATTTAGGTGCTTGAGGTTTTTGATTTTGGAATCCATGGGATTTTTTTTTGTGTTCACTTGACAGTGCTCCCCACCCGCCACTATAATGGGAAATATCAAGGAGGGGAACTCATTTGTCTTGGCAAACCAGGGCTACACAATCAGTATACTCACACACACTAAAAGAAACCAATAATTTGAATTTCATTTCAAAGATGACTACTAACCTAGTGTTGTATTTATAAGGAGAAACATCAGTTCTGCCTCAACATGACTGACCCTACAGTCACTGCTGTCTCATTTGTAATTTTACAAAAAAAAAAAAAACTCCAAAAGTGTTCAGATTGATTGGATTGTGTCTATCAGACCGCTCGTCTAGCCCAGTAAAAGTCTGGAGTGTTGCAGGTCATGTGGCCACCTAGGTAACCAGGTTACAGACTGCTCAGCAACAAGGATTCCATGCCAAAACCATCACGGATTGCCACCCACAGCCAACAGGTGGCCTTATTAATAAGATTTTACCCCTCTATAGGTGCAGTAAGTATATTCTGCTGCCCCAGCTGACAGGGTGCCTAGAAAGAGAGATAAGCAAGACGTTTGAAAGTGGCATGACTCATGAAACAAGAAAAATCTATCCCAGTGATATATTTCTCTTTGAGGAGATTGTCACACATATCTGATCAATAAGAATAAATTCTATGTGGTGTACCACCCACGTCTTTTGAACAGGTGAAGAGGCTCATCCCTTGTTTCCTATTTAGGATGTGGTTCCCGGCTTTCTTTTTTCTTCTTTTTCCCAATCTTCTTTCACTTTTTTTTCTTTTCTCTTTTTTTGTTCTCAATTGGAGTAGATAGACTTAACTATCACCCAGTTCACACTCCACCCACGTCTTTTGAACAGGTGAAGAGGCTCATCCCTTGTTTCCTGTTTAGGATGTGGTTCCCGGCTTTCTTTTTTTCCAATCATTCTACTCTTAAGTAGCCCCATGTGCATCAGTGGTGTCACCACCTTGCTTGGGGTGATATGATTAAAAAAAAATACCTATTTGACAAAGCATAAACAGGAAACCAAAATGTTGAATATTGAGTTGACATCAACAATGAACATGGATTTATATATAAATATGCAATTATAATTTTCTTCTTTGGTGACATGGCATGGAATAGAGGATAGTTGGAGTGATAGCACACACGTATATAAGGGACAGTTGACTGATGGGTTCATCGTCTCTTCTCAATCCTGTCTCCTCTCCATATTTCCCTGATCTCCCCAAATCTATCTTTTTCTTTTTCATCTGTCTTATATATAAGCGAGTTTTGTTTGACCATCTTATCTTCCGCTTGCATATTGTTTATTATTTCCAAATGTTTACATTCTCTGACTTTGGCTATGCTGTTTATCAAAACAAAATTTTACCTGTTACTTGGGACCTGTATTCCTGACCTTTCAAACAATCTTTATTTTTTAAATTTTGCCAGCTTTGCGTTGTTTAATATAAAATACACTTCTGAACAAAATTACTGACTGCAGTAAAAGAAGATATAACACCTAAATTGCAGTATACCAGTATTTGGTCTTGATAAAAAAAAAAATGTTCATTTTTACCTTGATCTTTGAAGAAGCTTTCTTTAATAAAAATGAACATGTTTGATTAAGACTTTTCCTAATTTGTTCTTTTCTTTATTTTATCATCTTGATGGATTGTGATCCATATATTCAACCATATATATATATATATACACGAAAAAAAATTTTTTTCGTGTGTTTTTGCTCTGCGTGACTGCCTCTTTGTTAACCCTTTTTGGTTAGTTTAGTATCGAGCACTTTTCTTTCTTTGTGGTTCGTTCCGTTGGAGGGTTTTTTTCTTTGCTGTGAAGAACTGTATGTATTGTCGGTGCTACGCAGCTTTCTTTTTTTTCCCCTCTTTGTCCAAAGCTTTATAGCCGAGGACAATAACGGAGTTAGATTCTGCTGGTTATTCGTGGTCTTTAAAAATTACTTGTGTAACATTTTAAGATTTGAATACGTGCAGAGTCGATTTTATTATTATTATTATATATATATATATATATATATATATATTCTAAACATATATTGTTAAATATAACAGAAAATGAATTTCTATTATGTTTAATCATGAGCCGTTCTAAACATTGTAATTTGGCTTTAATTTAGGTGAAAATAAAGACAAAATTGTCCAACAATTGGATATATTTTTATTATGCTGGTTCTAAGCTTTCAGCTCACATGAGCCATCTTCAGAGAGGTTACAGGGATGTTCATGTGAAGATATCCACCATCAAAGATGATATTATCTTTTGTTGACATAAAACATTGCTATGCAATGATAAGTCACCAAATAGCAGATGCAATTCATAAATTTGTAATGCAGTGTTTTTATATATATATATATATAATTTGGATAAAAATACTTTAAATTCCTCTTGGTTCTGTTCTTCCTTATACTTTAGTGAGTTTCTTTTCTCAGAAAAAATGTTTTGAAATAAAGAAACCAAATAATTCTGCTTTCAGATATTTTTTCTTTAAAATACTAAGAGAAAATGTTTAACTTGATTAAAATCCAGTTTTTTTAAGGCAGTGGTTTTCATCCTTTTTTACCCAATGACCACTTTTACACTTGATTTTTTTTGATGGATGCCCATAACCATTCATCAAAAAAAAAAAACTTATTTCACTTTTTACTGATAGATAAGTTTAGAAATTTTATTATAGAAATAATAAATCTATATGCTTAATTTTGAAGTAAAACTAATTTAATAAAACTAAATGTGTGTTTAATAACTAAATAATCTGGAACATTTATGTAGGCCAGTTTTGAGTTTTGTTTAATGGCATATCAACCTCTGTGGGTCATTTAATGCCAAAAAGGTGGGGTTTTAAGGTTGTTTCTCTTTTTTTTTTTTTTTTTTTCATGTTCAGTTATAGTGAAAAAGTTGATTTAGTCAGACTTATGAAAATTTTGTTTTTATTCATTTTTTATTTCCGAAAACTGAAAATGTCTTCTAGTTTTGTATTCAAAAATGTTTTTCTTAGAATAATTTTTTCCTTCAAAAATTTTTTATGGTAATAATTTTTCTTCAAAAATGTATATTTTTCTAGGAAAGTCTATTTTCATGTATATTTTTTTAGGAAAGTTTATTTTTACGTATATTTTTCTAGGAAAGTCTATTTTTATACTTTCAGTATTTTGAAACCCATTTGGGGGAGGTTAATTATTTGCCCATAGTTGGGACCCTATTTGCTGTACCCTTCAGAATGTAGGCAATCATGGCCTTCCACATCTTCCTATCCATTGTAGCTCTTAGCAACCTTTCTCTTGTTACTCCTGCCATCCATTTGCTTAAGCCCACCAAGTATGTCTTGCACTGCTTTCCCCTATCTTTATTTCTCTCTATCTGCCCTGTGAGTATTAGATTCTTCAAGCCCTCTTTCCTCATTTCATGTCTCAGAAACTTCAGCTGTCTCTTCCTGATGCTATGTATAAGTTCCCTTTTCATTTGCATCCCCTCCAAAAACTTGTCATTGCTAACATGTTTGGTCTATGGTATCCTCAGCATCCTTCTGTAGAATCACATTTGTTTCTTCATCTGCCATATAGGAGAACAGATATCACATAATCCAGTCCTCTTTCTTTGTTTATCTTCCTGTCTCGCAATACTCTCAGTTAAGTGCCATATGTGATACACACTTTGGATGATCATGTCTCAAAAGAGACATGACTGACTGGGTAGAAGATTATCCCACAGCAGGTTGCCATTGCTTTCTGCAGTAGACTGGTTGCCAACCAAGGCTATAGAACCCAATCTGTTCTATTATTTAACCCATAACTATAAGGAAGAGACAGATTAATACCTTTCCCAAGGGTGTTTGTGCATAAGTGAATGCAAGGAATTCAACTGGAATTCGAACTCAGCTCCCTGATTTGTCATTCCAAGTCGATATCCACTGCACTACAACAAACATACTCAGCATTTAAAATGCATCGTTGACTATTTCTGTTGATTTCAGTATCCCTGACTTGTATTTGTTTTGTTTTACGGCATATCAACCCTTCTTGTGTCATTCAATGCCAAATCAAATTATTAAAAATCAAACAAAATGTTAAGAACAATTTCAAGAGGTTTGTATATTTAACAAATTAATATATATAACAGACTTATACATTTAACAAATTTATGTATTTAACACTTTTTAAATTAATAAAATATTTTATAAAAAATATATATGTTTAATTTGGCTGTTTAGATTTTATGGCATACCAACCACCACAGGTTATCTGAAGCCAAATTCAGCCTACATACATTATATGTGTATGTATTACATATACAAAATTTGCAAATGCACATGCGGTAGAACCAAGTTTTGGAATATATAGCAAGTTGGTAGAAATACCTATATCTATGCGTGTCTGAGATAGTATTCAACTAGTCATATTTTTTAGTACATTCTGATTTCTTTTTAGAATTCGAGTATCCTGCTTGGTCTTGTTTTCATAAATAGTTTTTCAAACTATTTGTTTGGTAATACTTCTTTTGCACTATTTAAGTTTGTACACTCTAAACTTGACTTGTAGTTGGCTTTTTGGGGTTGTCTTTTTATTGATGACCATACATTCATTTTTCTCATAGTTTATAATAAAAGTCATAAGAAACCAATTTCATTTTCATTGGAATGAATAATGCCAAGTTTTGTCTATTTGTTTCCTTTCTTTGGTCAGCAGCAATTAATTATGAAACACATTTTGAATAGTGGTAAGATTGTTGGTTTTTCTTTTTTTTGTTTTTTTGTTAAGACTTTAAATGTCAAGAGGTCCTGTCAGAAGAGGGTAAGTGATACTTTCAATAATGAAACAGAGAATGCTACTTGATGTAGATATGAAAAGTGTATGATAATTAATGTGATGCTATAGTGTTAGAAAGAAAATTACTTACCACAGTCAAAGATGTGGAATGTGCCTTTACCGTCTTGTTATTTTCTGTCTTTCTTTCAAAAGCTGATGATTGAACATGAAGAAAAAAAAACAGAAAATATATTAAGACACAAAAAGAATTATCAAAAGAGAAAGTAAAAAAAAAAATGAAGATTGAAAAAACAATTACTTTAAGAATAGAAAAAGAAATTGGAAAAGACTTTGATTAAAAAGAAAATGCAGAAGGAAATGATTATTTCAAATGAATAAAGATGGATGCCATTTTTAAAAGAAAATGAGAAAATTCGAAGGGGAAGCAAAAAAGAAAATGTTGAGGTAATAATGCTGAACAAATTAGGGGTAAAACAAAAATAATAGCATAGGAAATGAAGAATGTGAGCAGGAAAAAAATGAAGAGTTAGGCAAAAAGAAAGAAAATGTTAACAGTAACTGAAGAAAAAAGTTTAAATGAAAGGTAATGAATCAGTAAAAAAAATGAAAGAGAAAAGAAAAGGAACATGAAGAACGAGGTATAAAAATGATTGAGAATGAAAAAGAATGAAAGACTACAAACAAAACAAAAAATAGTGTATAAAAATGAAAGAGAAAGGAATCTTAAAACAGTAAAAAATAACTATAACACTGAAGAAATGAAATATGAAAATAAGATAATTTATATAAAAAGAAAAAAAAAGAAAAAAAAGAAACAAAGACTACAAGTAAAAAATTAAGATTTCCTTCAGATGACAAAGATTTTTTTTCTTTGAATCTAAATACAATCATTTCAATTTTTGAAGAAACATTTTCTAAAAATAAAAACAATAATAAAAAAAAAAGTCGATCTAAACAAATCAAAACGTTCTTTTGTGTCATTGATAGAATAGCAAGAGGAAGATACAAAGGAATTTCTGAAAGAGAAAAGAGTGTCATCAAAGAATTTGCAACTGTGCATCTTTTGGTTTGAAATGAAAAAGTAGGTGGGAAAAGAAGCAGCTGGGGGAGTTGAATTGTAAAAGTGAAATAATGTGCATTTCTCTCAATAGCTGAATATTTTCATAATCACATTTTCTAGTTTAAATGAGGAAAGACATAAAAAGAAGGCAAAAGAACAAGGTGTGCATACATAGTCATACACATTAAAAAAGGCATGAACTTATATATATACGCGCTAAAAAGTCTGCCTTCTTCTACCAAACGCCCATAGCCCAGAGGTAGAATCGCCAACTAATGCCAATTCGGTTGGGTTTCAATCCTGGGTTAAAAAGCAATCGGAGTCTAACTGTACTGATGAGCTGTGATACAGCAAAACAGATCTGTATGCAGATGACTATTTACACTCTCACACCCTGATTGAGCACTCTGGAAGAATGGAAGACTTTGAAAAACAGTAGCTACTCTGGCATGTACGCATCGCTCCTTTAATAATGAATTTAGATTACTCTGGCTATTGGGCGTGTATAATGATAATATATGTGCTAAAACGTCTTCCGCCTTCTACTGAACACCCATAGCCCAGAGGTAGAATCGCTGACTGACACCAATTCGGTTGGGTTTCAATTCTGGGTTAAAAAGCAATCGGAGTCTAATCGTACTGATGAGCTGTGATACAGCGAAACAGATCTGTCTGTGGATAACTCTATATATATATATATATATATATAGAGAGAGAGAGAGAGAGAGAGAGAGAGACCTCTGCTCTGATGAACTTAGTTCACTGGTGCCCTCTGTATATGAATTTACTTGAGTCACAAGATTAGCAACTAGGTCCCACCTTTTTACTGTGAAATGTAATGTAAATGCAAATTCTACTCCAGTAGCTTCTTTTCTCACACTTGCTGTCTGTAGAATTCCCTTCCATTTACTTACTTCTCGGACAGCTATGATCGATCTTCAAGAATTTAAAAGTAAAGCCAATAGTCATCTCCTATCTCACTAACCTGCATCCTCTCTCATATGCTCCTTTCTTCATCCACTCCACTCTTATCAATATTCTCATCCTTCTCTTACCCACTTTCTGACACCCTCTATAACCTGTCACTCTTTCTCATAACTTTCCTCCTATGTACCCCCCTGCAAAACAGTGGCAGTAAAATGCCTTGCTTGGAGTGATATGATTATAAAAATATATAGATATTATTTCTGAGATGAGGTAGTAATTATAATGTTTATATTGTTCAAACTTGTCCTAATCTTTATTACCATAATCATATTCACGATGTTTCGGCTGTCTTATTCTCTGGCCTTTTTCAGATGATTGGAATTTCAAACACAACCCTTTATTTCATTCACTGGGTTATATTGTTCTTGTTCTATGAGCCATGTCACTTATGTATGTCTTAGTTATCTTCCTTTAACTCAACTCCAGAATTTGAATTTTGATGATAAATTGGAAAGATTTGGTACTTCTATTTTAAATTTTTTGACTAAAAAATCCTTTTTCTTATAAAACTAGTTTATTTAGGTAGCTGACGGAGATTGCTTGGCCTACCTGAACATTGATGGGTTTCTACAACCTTTATTAAGTAAATGTTGTGATCAAAAACGTTCTTAATGGCTGTTCATCTGACAAGGATTAAATCCAACTGGTGCCAGTGCCCTGAGTGTGACTTTCACCAAGAGACCTTGTGCTGGGGCTTAGTCTTGAAGAAGGAGTTGGTTATGCACAGGTTGTGGTATGTGCATAACTTGAGAAGTCTCTGGCCATTGTTGTTCATCTTGCGGAAACCAAACTGTCCAAGGCATGAGGGCCATGAGTCACGATCAGCACCCACTCTAACATTGAAGTCACCCAGGAGAACAAGCTATTCCTTGTTTGGGATGCTGCTTCACACTGTGACACAGTCCACTCCCTAGTGTGCTGCAAGATCAAGCTCCAGCCAAAGAGGTTACATCATGGCAAGAAACAAAGGAATCCTTGCATTGATGTCAAAAAGATTAAACATCTAAACCTTGTGGAGCAGTTTGCTGAGAGATTTGAGTGTGAACTGAAACCTCACAAATTGGGGACACTGCCACAGAGAAGGGGGCTACTTTATGAAACACCCTGCACTGCACTGCCTTAGCCACCTTTAGAAGAAAGACCTTGAAGTCACATGACTGGTTTGAGTCAAAGTACACCGAGATGACTCCCGTCATTAAAGCCGAGCACACCGCTCTAGTGGAGTACAAGCGGTCACCCAACAAGAAAAATCTTCAGATCCTTTGGGCTGCCAGGAGCAAAGCTCAACAGACTGTCAGACACTGTGCCAATGAGTACTGGACAAAGCTCAGTGAAAAAATTCAGACAGCAGCAGTCACAGGGAATGCCAGAAGAATGTATGATGGCATCACACCCCCTCAAATCTACCACTGGGGTAGTCATCACAGACAAAAGACAGATGGAGAGATGGGTGATGCACTATTCTGACCTCTACTCTTAACAGAATGTTGTGACGACTGCAGCCCTTGATGCCATTGAGTGCCTACCTGTAGTGGAAGAGGTCAACACTGAGCCGACGATAGAGGAACTCAGTGAGAAAGTGACTGAATGCAGGCTGCCAAGTCAGGATCAATTATACTGCAGATTTTCATTTGGATTTTGTTGAAGGCCTCAAGATGAATAGCAGAAACAACTGACCAGATATGGCAACAATATTCAATACATGGACGAATGGTAGATTTATAAATATGCAACATGGATTCTGATGAGAAAAATTTCCTGGCCCGACACAGTGAACAAACCTTCTTAGCAGTATATGCAGTTATGGATTTAATATAGTCATTCCATTTGAGGTCATTTGAGAGAGTGAGGCCGAAGAGGAACAGTCTGTTGCTCTCTTTGAGACTAACATTATCCATTCTGATGGGAGGCAAAAATATTTCTCTATGAATTTTTCTGATGGGGGTGGTCAGATTCTGTATTTTATGGCACTGCACTGATCCCATTTCAGAATCTTGTCATCTTTTAGGAGAGGGTTTTTGTCCTCCTCCTACACACACACACACACGCACTATATAAAATATATATATATATATATTACTAATTTACAACCAGCATTTGCTAATCAGTAGCAGTTATTGTTGCATAGCAAGGTTTTGTGTCAACACAAGATAATAATCATCTTTGATGGTGGATGTCAACATGTTAATGTCCCTGCAACCACTCTGAAGATGGCTCATGTGGGCCAAAATCTTAAAACCAGCAAAATAAAAAAAATATCCAAATGTTGGACAATTTTTATCTTTATTTTCACCTGAAATTAAAGCCAAAAGTACAATGTTTACAATGCCTCATGATTAAACATAATAGACATTCATTGTCTGTTATATTTAACAATATATATATATATATATATATATATATATACATACATACACACACACAAAAAAAAATTCAGTATATATATATATATATATATATATATTAAATGTAAGTTGACACTGAGGTCAAAACTGAGTGGTGGCAGTGTTACATGCTTGAATGGGCCATTGTTCTCATAGTCTGAAGATTGTATTCAAGCATAAATAAATGTAGCTACAGAAACATGACTCCCTGATGTTTTTGGTAGCATACAGGCTAGCCAGGCATATGCACTTGTATTCAGGATTAATAACCTTTTTCTGTTTGCAATGTTGGCCTTAATTCTGAAAAGAACCTTAATTTTTTTTAGTTAGCGACTGTTTTTGCTGTACAGAAATTGCTCATTTCTAGAAAAAAGATCAATTTACAATCTTGGTTGATTGCAACATTTAGTTTATAAAGGTTGTAAAAACCAGTCAATTTTCTGGTAGGCTGAGTAATTTATGTCAGCCACCTGAAATAACCTATTTTTATCAGAAAGAATTTTTGAGTACAAGATTTTAAAATAAAAGTACCAAATTTTTCCTATTTATTGCCAAAATTCAAGTTAACTGATAAACTTTATCAGTAATATGCTAATATGAGTAACAAGGTTTTTTTTTTTGTTGTTTACATAGTCATCTAGATAAATTTCTGGATATTTGCGGTAATGTGAGTGAAGGGTAAGGCAAATGATTTCATCAAAATATCAAAATAATGGAAGATCACTATGAGGGATGGTGGAACAAACAAATGATGACTACTGCTGGAATATCAAAAGGAAATTAAATAACATTGAACATGACAGAAAATCAAGAAAGAAAAAAAATGACCATAGTTTTTATGTTCAAAAAGATTTTATTTCTGCTGTTATTTTATTAAATGATTTGATGAAAATACTTGTCTTGGTATATCCAATCGTGTTGTTTTTAAAGACTTATGGTCTGATTGATATTGAAGAAAAAGTATAAGCAGATCAATCTTTGGTTTAAATCGAATTGAGAGGTTTCTATGATTTTGCTTTGAGAAATATTGCCATAGGACAATATCATGTATACAGAAAAATTTAAAAATGTTTTTTTTCTCTCCAAAAATGAGGCATTTCTGTACTGCAAAAATGGTAGCTAAAAAAAAAAAAGAGAAAAGGTCATTTTCAGATTCAGTGCTTTCAAAATTAGCTAAAGAAGATGTTTGGCATCTCAACAGCTATTTAAATGTTTTGTTGATCAGTGTAATAGCTTTCTGCTGATTTTCAAGGCATGATAGACTAATTGGAGTAGATAGACTAAACTATCGCCCGGTTCACACTCCACCCACGTCTATTGTACAGGTGTAGAGGCTCATCCTTGTTCCCTCTTTAGGATGTGGTTTCTGGCTTTCTCTTTTCCAAATCTTTTCACTCTTACATAGCCCCCTGCACATCAGTGGCGTTACCGCCTTGCTCGGGGTGATATGATTTAAAAAAAAAAAAGATATAGATTGAGTGATGAAAAGAATATTTGGTAAAGTTGTAAAAATTTTCAAATTAAATTATGAAATTTCATTTTGGAGGCATGAACTTGACAGTCACAGGACATATTGAAGGCAAGAGTGACAGAAGAAAACAATGCATAACCTATCTAATGAGCTTGTACAAACGGTTGGCAGAACATGACTTATGTGAGATAGCAAAAAGACGTTTTATATTTATGACAGTTTATAAATGCTTATAAATTTGTGAGACTTTTTCAAAGTTTATTTTCATTAAAGAAAATACATAAAAAAATATAAGTTTACACTGCATTAGGCAAAAAATATCTCAGCATGCCCATGTAGAGGAGTGAGAAGAGCCTTGTCCTGAATAAGACAGTTTATTGCATATCATTGCTGCTGGTGTGGATGGTGGGAACTGGAGGTCTATTCGAGATGGCTGGATCAGCAGCTGACGATAATGACAAACTGCCACTGGCTAGAGCTTGGGGCCAGCTTTGAGCTGCTGGAACAGATACACTTTGATCCTAACCATCTGATGTCGTTTTTAAAAAGCGTGGGAATGGCGACAAAATATGACAAGACTTGCTATTTGTCTAGTATTGAAATAATTTTGTTTTATCGGCAAATAAGTAAGAAATTTTAGACAAAAAGAAAACTTATACTCATCAGAAAGAGACACTTGAAATTTAATGAGTAAAGAGGGCTTAGCAAATCTGATACTCACAAGACATTAAAGTAATGCATGACATACCTAGAGAGCTTGAGTAAATAGAATTTGAGTTTTGTTTAATGACATATCAACCTCTGTGGGTTATTTAATGGCAAAATATAGGGTTTTAAGATATTTTTTAATATTCGATTATAGTGAAAAGGTTGATTTAGTTAGATTTTTATGAAAAATTTTTTATTATTATTTTAGAAAACTGAAGAAATGTATTTCTAGTAATAATTTCCTTAAAAAAATGTATATTTTTCTATAAAATTCTATTTTCATACTTTCATAGTGTTTTGACCCCAGTTTAGGGATGAATTGTTTGACCATAGTTGGGACCCTAGCAGGTGCTGCCACTCCGGGTCAGGGTGGACCTGGGAACAACAGCAATTAAGAGGTTTTTCTATGCTCCTCACAGCCTCCCAATCAGAGGCCTTGCTGCCGGATGCAGTTTTTTGTCATACCCAGGACCATTGAGTAAATGGATAGCAGAACAAAGTTTACAAGTGATAGCAAAAAAAAGCAATTTATTAGGGGCTACTAAGAATAGGAAATTGTGGAGAGCCAGAAATGTCAACATTCTGAAGAATTTGTAAACAATCTTTTTTTAAAACATAGCAAGAGGTACAGTGGATGAAAAGTAAAAATTGTCATATAATGCTAGAAATAAGTTATAAACTTTGTTTATATTTCTGAGATGAGATAGTATTTACCAAATTTACATTATTCGGACTATTGTCCTCATCTTGGTTGCCATTTGTATGACGTTTTCTTGGCAACCAAGATGAGGGCAATAGTCCGAATAATGTAAATAGTGTAAATTATAAACTATTCAAAACAGGTAATTGTCAAATATAAATGTGTAAAGTAATTTCACTTTACATTTGGGGACAATTGGATTTGTCAAACCTTTATGATCCAGTAGTTGTTTATTAGTAAAGGCACAACCATTATCTATGAACATAAACAGCCCACCAACATGTCCTAAATTACATTGTGTATCGTTATTTTTTGTATCACAAATGTTAGTGTATGACTTTCACCATTCTTTACATTAACTGTAGAATGATAGTTTCTTGTAAAGAAAGAGATGAAGAGAAACCTGTTTATGCAGAAAAAAAATGGTGTGTGCCAAATATAAATTAGCCAAATGCTAAGGTTTTCTTTGTTCATTAAATCTAATAAAAAAACAAAAATGAGAATGTACAAAGAAATGAAGAAAAGCTTATTCAATTACAACCTAGTTGTGGGCTTGAATTTCACCAATAGCTAATTGGTTGATATACACTATGCACAAGTTTGTACGAAATAAATCAAATATCGACATTAAATAGCAAAGATACGGGAGTATTTGAAATCTAGCACACTTATTTTGATCTCCTTCCACAAAGATTAATAAAAAGTAGAATTAGAAATTATTCAAAACTCAAAGTAAAAAAAAAAAAATCTCTAATATACACTTGCATATCATATGACTTCGAGGACCTAATTTTGATGCTAGCAATACATGCACTAATTTTATATCTTGTGTACAATGCAACCGCATAAAATTAGTATCAAAATTAGGTCTTCAAACGTCGCCTAACACACAAGTGTGTGTGTGTGTATGTGTATATATATATATATATATATATATATATATATAAAAACATAAGCAGACAATTTTTTGGTCCCCATATTTTAAAATGCACAAGGTATTTTGTTCATTGATTACCTTGAGAAAGGACGAACCATCAATAGCAAATATTATACATCATTATTGGTGCATTTGAAGGAAGAAATCATCAAAAAACAGCCACAAATGTAGGAAAAAAAGGGATCTTTCAGCAGTCTGTAATTTTTAATGAAACCTGCATAAAAGAGATTGCTACCCAAATATATAATACATATATATATATATATATATATATATATATATATATATGGTGTGATGGAAAATTGTCTTTTAAATTATGCAAAAAATAAAATTTTTTTTTTTACGTAATTTGCATATGATCTTATGATTTCTTTCTTTTGAGAACATAAATTAACAGGTATATTTACCAAAATTACACAAAATATCATGAAACACTTAAGAATAAATTTATTTAATAAAATTGCTGTTGATTTTAACCATGTCCTCCAGACAATTTTGGAATCTCTCGCAACAATTGGAGTAGATAGACTAATTTTTGTATAATTTATTTCCTCAAAAGAAGAAAGAAATCATAAGATCACATGAAAAATGACAAAAATAATCCAAAAAGAAACTTAATCATCACACCTTGTCAGTCATTTTTAATGAAACCTATATATATATATATATATATATATATATATGTTTTATTTGTCTATCCGTACTTTAAAATATTCATTTTGCATCATTGTTGTCAAATTATAGAATTAGGGTGATGGCTAAGTCATAAAAAACTTTTTAGTGTTTAAAGTTTTCATTATTTTTATTTAAAAAATGAAGCATTATTCATGCATACACATATCGGAGTGAGTACTGAGTGATGACAACTCGTTTAATACTTAAACACAACCTCAAGATCTTGCATATAAGCATAATACACACTGCCATCACTTGGTGTTAATGTCAGTGTCTATTCTTATATTTGCACACATGTACCCCTTCCCCAGGATATTCATCACTGTTACCAATAAATATAGCATCAAAATAATTACCATGTAATTATTTATTGAAAAGACACAGGGAAGCGACATTACAGTATGGTGGGAGAATGGTTAGTGGCTTGGATCGAAGAAACCAAGAGTTTAATACATTACATTCATTTACATGCAGATACACTTGGGAAAGGTATGAATCCATCTTTTCTTCCCAGGCATTGGGTAAATAGAAGTATTGAGTGCATTTTAATGCCTTGGTTGGCAACCAGTTTATCAGTCCTGTGAGTATCAGATTCTCTAAGCTCCCCTTTCTCCTTACATGTCCCAGGAACTTTAGCTGTCTCTTCCTGATGCTAAGCATTGGCAAGAAAATCTTCTTGGGAAAGACAAGATGCCAGATTCTTCTGTGTTTCAGATCATATCTTACAGAGAATAGTAAGCACATCCCTTTAAAAAAAAAAAAAAATATGGAAACGAAGAAAGAGCCCCGCAATCTCTAAGAGTTGCAAAATGTTTTAGAAACTTCTTGCGGTGTAAAATAATAACAGATATATAAAAAAAAAAAAAAAAAAAAAAAGCCCCCCCCCCCAAAAAAAAATGAAACTTATCTATAAACTAAAAATTAGGATTCACAAATATGACTTATCTTCAACTATTACGGATAAGTAAGAAAATAGACTCATGTACAAATGGCTGTATACGTTTGATTAACCTCTGAACCTGCACCAATATCACTCAGGTTGTCAGTGATGGTAGAGCCAAGGTAGGTAAACTGATGGACTGCATCCAGCTTATAGTCATTGACGGTGATGAACGGTGGTACTGCAGTACCTTGAACCAAGATGCTTGTTTTTGTTTTTTCAAGCTAATGGTCAGACCAAAATCTCTGAAGGTCTGAGAGAAATGATCCATCAGTGACTGAAGTTGATGCTGGGAGTAGGATGCTAATCTTGCATCAGCAAACAACATATCTCTGATAAGAACTATTCATACTTTGGTCCTGGCTCTGAGATGGGCGAGATTGAAAAGCCTGCCATCTGATCTTGTATGCAGGTAATTCCCTTCCCCTGATGTGCCGAATGTGTACTTCAGAGGTAGCATGAAAAAGATTCGGAACATCCACCACCAGCGATGATTTTATCTTGTGCTGGCATAAAACTTTGCTAGGCAACGATAACAGTTATCAAAAATAGCAAACGCAGTTCGTAAATTTGTAATGCAGTTCTATGACGTCACACTGCATGGATGTTTTTATGTTAACGTCCTTGTAACCTTTCTGAAGATGGCTTATGTGTGCCGAAAGCTTAGAACCAACTTGATAAAAAATTATCCAAATGCTAGAGAATTTTTGTCTTTATTTTCACCTGAAATTAAAGCCAAAATACAATGTTTAGAACGGCTCATGATTAACCCTAATAGACATTTATTGTCTCTTATATTTAACAGTATATGTTTAAAATATATATATATATATATATTTTTTTTTTTTAATCGTGTCACCCCAAGCAAGGCATTCCACTGCCACTATAGTGGAGGGGGTTACATAGAGGGATTGGGTATAGGAAATGTCAGAAGGAGGGTGATAAACGACTTAAGATGTACATAGGGAGAGAGTGGGTGTGAGTTAGTGTGTTAGGAGGTGTCTATTGACCTTACATTTAAACTCCTGGAAGTTGTAGCAGTCGGGGAAGCAAGCATGCAGTAGGGAATTCCACAGGCGGGAAGTGCGAGGAAAGAAGCTGTTGGAGTAGAAATTGCAGTTACATTTCATCAGTTTCACTGTAAAAGGGTGGGACCTAGTTGCCAATCTAGTATCTCGTGCAAATTCACATCTAGGGGGCACCAGTGATTTAAGTTCATCAGAGCAGAAGCCATGAAAGTATTTATAGAAGATATATATATATATATATATATATATATATATGCACACAAGCTAGTGAGATTAGCTGATTATGCTACCATGGTTTCAACTATTTCAAAGATACAAATCACCTGACAAAACCAAAAAAGTCAAAACTATGATAGCTTAGTCAGGTGATCTGCCTATCTAAAAGGATCTACATGTTAAAGCTTCATTTTCCTTCAAACATGTGTTGAGCCCTCTCTAATACACCTGTTTACTGGTTTAACTTAAATCTGACCTGTAACTGTTTAGTGTGTATGTATTGAAAGAGCAATGTAATCTTTTCACGTACATCTTTGTGTATATAAGCTTTAAGAACTTAGAAATAAGTTTTGTTTGATGTAGCGTTTGTTAAATTCTGATATGTGTATTTTGAATCCAAGTTCTTTTACTTTTTTTTTTTTGATAAAGTGCTTTATTCAAATGCTATTTCAAACTTATCCGTATTTACCATCTGCTTAAAAAAAGAAAAACTAAACAAATGGTTATCCAAAATGAAGTCTTTAAATGAATATCTTTATAATGGACCACAAGGCAATTTAAGAGGCTTATTTAACACATTAGAACTTACAAATGCACACACATGCCATTAGATAATTTTTAGAGGTATTAAAATAATAAAAAAAAATAAATTCTGAATCCTGCTCAAACTTGCTTGATCTTGCCAATTATGTTTGATTCATGAGCACCCATATATCAACCTGGTTTTTCATTACAGATTCAAGAGATTTTATATATATATATAACTAGTCAAGTTGAAAATTCATTTCATAGGGAGCTTCTGATATATTCATGAATTTTTATTCTTCTTAAAGAAAGAAAGAAAAAAACTATTTGAGCACAAAATTCTTTTTCCCTGAACCAAATTTAATGCAAATCCAGGCATGCAGCCACAGATGCAATTATTTTTATCTTGAGAAAACATCTTTTTCTCCAAAACTGCTTTTTAAAAATGCATAAATCAAAAAGCATTGATGACTTTCTGGATACATTACAAAACTACCCCCCTATGCACGCACGCACACATGTACATGCATGCACACAAACTTACCAATTTTTGATAGGCAACATACTTATTGGAGAGAACCAATGTGATATATGCCTTTAACTGCATAATATGTCTAGAAATAAATTATTACATAGAAAGTAATCCTTAACAATAACAACTACAAACATGGCCATAATACACTAACCATATTGACTACTTCATAACAACTTAAACATCATTTGCAATTCATATCCAAAAATCTAGAACACGATTAAGAAATAAGCTAAAAATTACTTTCAGTGAGTAATCACTCAAACAATTTCTACAAAAAAAAAATCCACCCCAATATATATGGTATGAGGGGTAAATTATCGCCATTTTCTGCATTCAATTTTTCACATATACACAGTTGTTTTTTTTAGTTGGGTCAGTTGGGCACCATCTGTAAGAAAAAGAGCACTATGATGATTTGTTTTGCCAGAAATTTGTAAATGGCAAGCTGTATTACTTGGCACTAATGCCAGAAGCTCTAATATAAACTTTTCAGTGTATCTGGGTGTCAGCATAAGTAGAATACAGAAGAATTGAAAAGAACTTCCAAATTTGTTGGTGAGTACTACAGTCTCTACATTGAAACCTACATTAAGTTCCTTGAGGATATAGTGCTACCCTACATTAAGATGGCAGCTGCTGGAAATTTAGAAACAGGACTCTGCACCATAAGAAAGGGAGCCTAGTAATGGTTGTCTGAAAATTTCTGCAGCCACATCACCCCTCACACCTGGCCACTTAGCTCCCTAGACTTACGACCCCCTTAATTATTATGTGTGGGACACAGTTGAGGGAAAGAGTAACAAAACTATGTAATACAAAGATAAACTGATAAAGGATTATGGCAACATTCACCAACTTGAACAAGAAGATTGTCCAGAAGAGATGCAGGAGATTCTAAATTCGTCTGGAGGTCATTGTTCAGTCTCAGTCCAATTTCTATTCCAATGGATAAATTTACTCTAGTATTTCAAGATATTTTTGTTAAAATGAGATGTCAGTGTTATTTTCATTTTTGTATAATTTAGATGACAGTTTATTATATATATATATATATATATATATATATATATATATATGTGTGTGTGCACACACACAGAGATCCAAATACAAAAATATAAAATTTAAATATATATGACTAATGTCATTTCAAATACAGTACAAATGTACACACAGAGATCAAGACATATCCAGATTTGCAGATATTATAAATAAATGATTATATATATATATATATATATATATATATATATATATATATACACACACATATATATATATACACAAAGAATCTCAAGCTAGCCAAAACCTACCGCGGTTTCACACTACGGCTCGTCAGGGCAAAGGCAAAACCAAAGATTAACCAAATAAATAGACAACCACCAAGACAAGGACGAACCATACCAGTACCAAAACCAGGGGGGGGGGGGGGGTTAAGGAGAAAAAAAAAAAAAAAAAAAAACATACGCTAACACACTAAGCAAGGAATTGAATCTTATGGAATTTACATTTGTTTAGGATTTCTGTTTTAGCATTAAGTAGATTATGGGCAGGTTCGAACATAGCTATCGCTAATTTCTCCTCACCACATAAATTACAGAATTTACTGCCTTTGTTGTAATTGGGACATTTTTTTATTATTTCCCATTTCAATATGGGGTCTTTTTTAGTTTTAGTTTTTATGTCCCATATATAATTAGATAAGGTCGTACTGTGTCTGTACTTCTCATTTTTAAATGAGGTCTTATGATTATAAAACCTAATTTTAAACGAATCATGTGTAGCCCCTATGTACTTTTTAGGGTGTTTATCATTCTCATTTTTATAAACTTTAACCCTATAGACTACATTAAATTGGTTACAATTTCCTCTAATGGGGCACTCAGTTTTTATTCTACAATTACAATTATTGTTAGTAGTGTTGGTAGTGTTTGTAATAGTAGTACTATTTTTCAGTTTTCTTTTGTTACTATTATTAATTATTTTGCCAATATTCGGCAAACAAGAGTAACTGAGTTTAATTGTGTTTCTATTAAATATTTTTTTTAAGTTGGCTGTCATGGCTAAAATGTTTATCTATAAGGTTGAAGAACATTTTACCAATTTTAGATTTAACTTCCTTGTTAAAGGGGGGGTTAAACCATATTATGTTTCTGGATCTATTGTTATTTTTGCTTTTATTGTTATTTTGGTTTAAAAATTTGAGGGCCTGAGAATGTCCACTTTTTATAAGTGCAGACTGGTAAATTTTCTTATACTTATCAAAAATTTCACCATTAGATGAATTGGTGGACAATCTATATGATATACCATTAGGAATGCTCTTAAGTATATGGGCTGGGTGGTTAGAACTCTTATTAAGATATTTAGGGATGTAGTTATTTTTAATGTAAGGTGTTATATATCCATTATTTAAATTTAATGTAATATCCAAATAGTTAACGATCTTAATGTTATATTCTATTTCAATATCTAAACCGTATGATTTAAAAAATTTTTGTAAATCCTTTCTAATTTTATTTCCTATTTTAGGTGTACAGTCATCTACTATAATTAAGCCATCATCCCGGTATAAACCGTGATTATGGAAATCTATAATAGCGTTTAGTTTATGAAGCAGTAAGCAACCGATCAGCTCCGCCACCTCCGCACCATCATATGCTCCCATAGGATTATCAAATCCCTGGGCATCAGTTTTTTTTACCCATATTTCATCATTGTAGTATAAAAGGGTTTTACGGCAGTGCCAAATTATCTCTAATTCTGCCTCATTGATATCATTATATTCTTTAGCTAATGATAAGGCCTCAGAAAGTAGCTCAGCAGTTATAGAGGGGTAGAAGTCTTTAATGTCGTATTTAACAAAGGCAGATTTCTTATTAATTTTTAGGGATTTAAACCACTTAATACAATCGCCTGTAGACTTCCACTGGTTAATATTGAGGAACATTCTTAAATTGTTACAGATCTTTTGGATAATAATCTTACTTATTTTTCCGAGTTCTGTTTTAGTGGGGTTAAGAAGTCTGAATTCAGGGTGGTTAGGGAACAAACTTTTATGATCTTTAACCGTTAAAAAACAATTTTTTAGGGTTAATTTTTCCACTCTATTGAGTAGATTAAATTTAGCTACCAATGAAGTAGCCTCCTTATTCAAATTAGAAATAATATCAGGTGCTATTTTTTTATAATGCTTGGTCACAGAATTTTTTAATTCACTATTATATTGCGTTTTAGACATAGAATATAAATTACTCGACTTATCACCTTTTATATAAATATCACCCTTTTTACTACACGACTTTAAAGTGTTCTTAAGTTGTTGCTGAAAATTATTTTGCACTATATTCCTATATTTAACTTTCCTAATTAATCCAATAAGGTCCTTTTCAAAACTTTCCAACTCCTTACAATAAGGCGGGTGTTTATACGTTTTAAATCCATAATCTTTGTAATCTTCCTTAGCGTTCAAACTATGTAAAAAAAAGAAAGCTCTCCATCTTAATCTACCTATGAAAGTTTCAATTTTATGGAGTAATTGTAATTCATAAATATGTTTTTTAGGCACTGGTATATCTTTAAGTACCAGCCTCCCACCCCCCTGGTTTTGGTACTGGTATGGTTCGTCCTTGTCTTGGTGGTTGTCTATTTATTTGGTTAATCTTTGGTTTTGCCTTTGCCCTGACGAGCCGTGGTGTGAAACCGCGGTAGGTTTTGGCTAGCTTGAGATTCTTTGTGTGTCTTTGCTCTACTTTTGCATTTCGTTTGTATCGAGCACTTTTTCTTTCTTTTTTTTTGTGGTTGGTTCTGTTTGGGGTTTTTTTTTCTTTACTGCGGAGTATCGTATGTCTTGTCCTTATTCCGCGGATTTCTTTTTTTCTCCCCTCTTATCCAACGCCTTAGTGCACCAGATTGTAACGGAATTAGGTTCTGTTTGTTAATGGTTTTTCTTAAGGTTTATCTTAGTATAAATTTAAAACTTAAATACTTGCAGAGTCTATTTAGTTATTATTTTGAATATATATATATATTTATGAACATGTTCACAATCATATTCATACAAAAATATAAATACATAAATGTAGATCCACAGGTATCTATAAGAACAAAAATTTATATATAAATTGTTAAGATCAAAATGTTTGCTTACATTATTTTTTATAAATTTCTATGAAGCCAAATTTATTTCTTCAAGTTTGTGAAATTATTGTTGATAAGTGTTGTTATTTTGCTTATATATATATATATATATATATATGAAAAAATGTAAATATTGGGTAATGACGTCAATGTTCACTTTATATATATATATATATATATATATATATGTGTGTGTGTGTGTGTGAACATTGATGTCAACACCCCATATATATATATATAGTCATCCGCAGACAGGTCTGTTTCGCTGTATCACTGCTCATCAGTATGGTTAGACATCCAATTGCTTTTTACCTAGGATTGAAACCCAACCAAATTGGTATCAGTTGGCAATTCTACCTCTAAGCTATTGACGTTTGGTAGGAGGAGGCAGGCTTTTTAGCATGTATATTATCGTTATACACACCCAATAGCTGAGAGTGTTCTAATTCATTGCTGAATGAACGATGCATAAATGCTAGAGTAGCTACTGTTTTTCAAAGTCTACCATTCTTCCAGAGAGTTCAATCAGGGTGTGAGAGCGTATATATATATATATATATATATATATATGGCCGTATCTGACTACCGGGCACACCGGCCATGGGTTTGGGCCAATCCGTGCAATCATAGTGATAATCCGGGCAAGGAAAAATGTCTTCGTCAGAAATCAAACTAAACAATTCATGAAGAAAGAAAGAAAGAAAAATGAAGAAAACATCCGAATGAACGCAGTAAAAATCTGTTTATTTTTTAATTTTGGGAGAAAAGACTGGTTATACTCAGAAAGTCGAACCCGATTTCCTGCTTTCGTTCACATTCTGTGCCTAATTTCCATTGGAATAGCTGAAAAAATTCACAAAAATAATAGTTTCTGAAAACGGGTGATACTGATGACGTCATCACATTGTCAACTAATAAATCTAAGCAATTTTCTCTGTGCCCAGTGTTTTTTTAGCATCAGCTACGGCCCTATATATATATATATATATATATATATATATATATGTGTGAACATTGATGTCAAAACCCCAAATTTACAGTCTTTTCAATTGCTAAATACAATAATCAAGCCAAGGACATGGTGTTTTTCTTGACTTTTTTTGCATTGTGGGTAGTCTATTGCACTATTTCAATTATTATTTTGGTGGGTGTGCCTTGTTATTTTGTTTATTTGCTTTAGTTTATTTGTTTGGATTAATTTGTTTAAATTTGAGTTCAATGGATATAACTGAGACATATGGAAGTGGCAGGATTAATTGGAGTAGATAGACTAAACTATCGCCCGGTTCACACTCCACCCACATCTATTGAACAGGTGAAGAGGCTCATCCCTTGTTTCCTGTTTAGGATGCGGTTTCCGGCTTTCTCTTTTCCATTCTTTTTACCCTTACGTAGCCCCCTGCGCATCAGTGGCGTTACCGCCTTGCTCGGGGTGATATGATTAAAAAAAAAAAAAAAAAAATCTACCCCAGTGAACAAATTAAAATTTCAGTCACCTGAAGAAGGTCAAACAGGGTACAACTGATGAAATGTTAATATAGCAACAAAGATGAGCACAACAGTCTGAACAATGTAAATAATATAAATTATTTATTTTTATTTATTCTTGTTTGTTTTTCAGTTTTTGATATTTAAGTAGCATAGTAAAAATTTGTTTTCATGTCTGCATTTTGAGATTAGTTCTGATCATTTAGTCATTTGTTTCGGCCTGGGAATTTAATTATAGCTGTTTTTTATCCTCCAGGCTAGTTTAGAGTTATTGGGTTGATAGTTATAGACTGATGTTCTTTTCCTTATTTTCTGAAAAATTCTGAAGAACTGCCAACATTTTTTTTTACTTCTGTTTATAAATACGTGCTGCAAAATAAAATTCTTAAATTTGCTTTTGTATAGTCTATCAGAGGATGAAAGGCACTATTCAATTTTGCTTGGTCATCAATGCACTCTGCAACTGAGAGGTCAAAGCACATCTGAATTAACGAGGGTTTACCCTAGGTTAACACAGGTTTGAATTCTGCTACAAAACGCATATTTTTCTAATATGATTTCTTGAATATTTAGGCAGATAAATGAATATAATTATACAATAAATAAGTGTAGCGTCTACTCAAATACCAGTATCAATTAAAAAATAATGTCGTAAAAATCTGCCGGATTAAAGAATAAAAAAAGCCATCCCCTTTCTTTAAATATTTGAATAAGTAGCAATTCAACCAGTTCACCCACCAAGCTTTCCTGGTAAAAAGATGGAGTAACCAAATCAGTAAGATTTAAGATGAAGACCTTAAAAAAAATAAAATTTAAAAAGATTTAATAAAAAATTTTAAAAAAAATGGATGCATCCTTTCATGGGACCAAAGGTCATCAAACAAAGGTGCAGGTTACGTAGAAATACTTATGTTGGGGTCTTGGTGAGCAGTCAGAACTCTTTAGTCTTTGTTAATGTATTCAATTGAATGTAACACTTGACAGCTTGATAGTATTCAATGTTTGATTCTTTTCAGGTACTTGGCATCCTTGCTTAGGGAGTGATATTAGATCAGTGCATTGTCTTACCCATTAAAAATTTAATGGGCAGGTAGTAGTTGAGGTAAAATTTTTTAGCATCCTGAATCAATCATGGCCAAAGAGAAAGCTTGCAACTGTGTTTTGAAAAGTTTGTTTAGCTTAAAGAGCCAGATACTTTTTGATAGTCATACTTGACAATGAGGTGCAACATTTCGTGTGTGTGTGTGTGTATTTTTTTTTAATCATTTCATCACAAACAAAGCAGCATTACTGCCACTGGTGTGCAGGGGTTACATAGGAGGAAAGTGATGAGAAAGAGGTACAAGTTATAGGGGGTGTCAGAAAGTGGGTAAGAGAAATATGAGAATACTGGTGTGATGAGAGTAGAGCGGACGGAGAAAAGAACAAGAGGGAAAGGATGCGAGTCAGGGAAATAGGAGATGGCAATTGACCTTACATTTAAATTCTTGGAGATTGTAGCTGTCGGGGAAGCAAGAATACAGAAGGGAATTCTACAGGCAGGAAATGTGAGAAAAGAAGCTGATAGAGTAGAATTTGCGGTTATATTTTATTGGTTTCACTGTAAAAGGTGGGACCTAGACGCTAGTCTAGTAGCTTAAGTAAATTCATGGAGAAGAGGGTACCACTGAGCTAAGCTCATTGGAGCAGAAGCTCTCTCTCTCTCTCTGTGTGTGTGTGTGTGTGAAGTCTGAAAACAAAATCTCAATTTTTTTTTTTTACTTCTACACATTAGTTTTGTTACAAAAAAAAAGAGAGAATTGACTTCTTTTACTGGAATATGCTAAAAGAGAAGGTGTATTCAATAAATATCACACTTGACTGAATACATAAAAAGTGAAGGTGTGAAAATTGGAGGCAATGTGGAATTATTGCATTGAGTTCACGTGAATCACAAAGTGCATCAATCTTTGCATCACAATTGATGAAAAATTTTACTAAAGACATTATTTGTTAATAATATTCCAATTGAATAAAAGTTGAAAATTTAATTTCTTGAAAATATGCATTTTTGCCTAAGTGTCCAGACTTTAAGGAAACTCTGTAATATATATATATAGTAAAAATCAACACAAAGCCTACCAAACACGTGACTAAAGAAAATAAAAATAAAAACAAATCCAAATCAACTACTGACACTTACCTTGAACAATAATAGACAGTGCTCTATGTCCCAATGAGCAACACAAAGAAAATACACTATCCAGTGACACTACTTAAAAAAAAAAAAAAGTTCAGACTTCTAATCAAATTTCAATTTAAAGTGATAATCAGGCAACTAGAACAATCATTAGCCAATCATTTTTTTTTTTTTAATCATTTCACCCCAAGCAAGGCGGAAACGCCACTGATGTGCAGGGGGCTATATAAATGTAAAAAGATTAATTAGAAAAGAGTGATGAGTACAAACTAGTTAGAAAGGAACAATAGAAAGCCGAGAAAGCAGGAGCGATGACAGATACATAGGTATGAAACTCAAGAAGCAGTCTAATAAATGCACAATGGATTTCTTTTTTTGGGGAGAACAAGTTTAAAGTCAAAACCTACAAAGTGCTAGTGATTTGAAAGCTTACATAATTTCTTCTTTAATCACCATAGAGAATCATTCCTGCCTACCATTAGAACGGATGACACTCGTCTACCATTAGAACGGATGACACTCGTCTACCATTAGAACGGATGACACTCGTCTACCATTAGAACGGATGACACTCGTCTCTTACAGAGCAATGAACTGTGTTTTCTTGGCCTCACTTTCTCAAATGAAATGCCGACATTGAATCTATAGCTGCATCTATTGCTAGGAAGGTTGGTTGACTGTGTCAGTCCAGGAAGTCCATTTTGTATATTTATAAATTTCCCATTTGTTCATGCATTTGATTGTTGCCATATCTGGTTGGGTGCTCCTCCTTTTCATCTTGAGGTTCTCGACAAAATCCAAACACGGATCTGCATTATAATCAATCCTGACTTGACAGCCCACCTTCAGTGACTTTCTGATCAACAGGATCCCTTTGTCTTCTCTATAAGTATTTTCATGGAAACTGCTATGACAATTTTTTTTTTTTTTTTTTTTAACCCTGCTCTCTGGTACCACGTCTATGTGTATTTACTTGACCTACTAAATTGACATCAAGGTCTCACCCCTTTACCGTAGAAATCGTTAAATGTAATTGCCTCTTCTACTCTGACAGCTTTTTTTCCTCACACTTCCCGTTTATGGAACTCACTTCCATTTGCTTGCTTCCCTGATAAATACAATCTCCAAAAGTTTAAATGCAATGTCAATTGTCATCTTTTATCTACTTGATGACCATCCGTGTCTTATTCTTTCTTCAAAATCCCCTGTACCTTTTTTCTCTCACTTCAACCCCCAGTGCACCAGTGGCATTTCTGCCTTGCTTGGGGTGAAATGATTATAAAAAAAAAGATACACTGCAAGAAATTAATACACAAAGAGAGAAAGCATAAGGAGTGGATTTCAGAGCCAGGTAAATCGTGATGAACAACAGTTCAAGGTGATTTTCTAACCACAGCTTTGATATGGCACAAGGCCAAAAGCATGAGTCACCCAATGAGGATCAAACTCACTACTCAATTGTAACAATTCTTATGAGACAAGTTTGCTAACTTTTACACCATATCAGTCAGTTAAGTGCCATACATGATACACGCTTCGGGTGATCATGTCTTGAAAGAGACATGACTGACTGGGTAGAAGATTATCCCGCAGTAGGTTGCCATTACTTTCTGAGGCAGACTGGTTGCTGACCAATGCTATAGAACCCAATCTGTCCTGTTATTTAACCCATAACTGGAAGCAAGTGATGGATTAATACTTTTCCCAAGGGTATTTGTGGTGCCCCCTAGGTTCGAATTTGCATGAGATACTAGATTAGCAACTAGATCCCACCCTTTTACAGTGAAACCGATAAAATGCAACCGCAACTTCTACTCCAACAGTTTTTCTGGCACTTCCCGACTGTGGAATTCTCTTCCACATGACTGCTTCCCCGACTTCTACAATCTCCAGGAGTTTAAATGTAAGGTCAATAGACACCTCCTAACACACTAACTTCCATTCTTTCAAACACTCTTCCCACCCAACTATCTATCACCCCACTTCTGACATTTCAACCACTCTTCCTATTTACCTCCCCCCTATGTAGCCCCAAGCGCAATAGTGGCAGTGGAATGCCTTGCTTGGGGTGACAATGATTAAAAAAAAAAAAAATTCAACTGGAATTTGAACTCGGCTTCCCGATTTGTCATTCCGGGTTGATATCCACCCCTGCACCACAATACACATTCTCAAGGTGTCCAACTTGAAGCAGACAACTGTTTGAGCCCCTGTATTGAAAAAATTTGAGCGCTTTTGTATTATTGTACACAAAATTTAATTGTCAATGTAATGATTGTATTAGTAAATATAATTATATATGTAATCTCCAAATAAAAAGATCATTTACTGTCCACCTACTTTTAGATGACCCTGTGTGTGTGTGTGTGTGTGTGTATATATACACTACCTACCATAATTATTAGGCCACTTCAGTTTCCTTTAAAAGAAATTATGTATTTCATACTATTTTTAGTATTTATTGCCAAATGAAAATTGAATAGTTTTTGTTATTATTTTGCAAAATTTTTACAAGTCAAGAAAGCAAAGGTGAACTTGTCCAAATCATCTTAAATTTTCTTGATTCTTTCATTGATGAAACTGCAATATAGGTAATTATTAAATATTTATAAATTCATTTGATGCACATGTTATTGTGCAGTATTAACAAAGGGAACCATTCTATTTTCATTTGCAATTATTCACTTGGCAATAAATATTAAAAAATAGTATGAAATACATAATTTTTTTAAAACATTGGAGTGGCCTAATAATTATGGCCAGTAGTGTGTGTGTGTGTGTGTGTGTGTGTGTGTGTATATATATATTTTTTGTTTTTGTTTTTCTTTAATCCAAAGTGGAAGAGTAGGAAGTTAAATTCCAAGAACCTGATCCTAATCAATATTAAAAATTTTTTAACATTAAAAAGTGATGCAGGCAGAGAGTATATGTGTATATATATATATATATATATATATATTTTTTTTTCTCTAATAATTTTTAAACTGATAACTTCCTGTAATTGGCATTTAGCTCGCTTCTACCTAAAAGGTTTAATCAAATAAACTTAAATAAAAAATTTTAAAAATCTTATATTGAAACCCATTCCTTCTTGCCTAAATACACCTCTTCAAACAAGCCCGAAATCTTAACCTTAAAAAAGTAATTTAACTCATTTAGTTGTCTATCTTTATAAAATATGAACTCCTATTCTTCTCCTTCCTAAATATACCATTTCAACATCCTTTAACCCCGTGAGTACCAGCTCTGTCCTGTTCTACTTTGTGACCGTTGTTAACCAAAAACCCCTCCACACTTTACCCCAGGGCCTTTGCCATTTGGAAAAAAACAATGTCGCTGACGTGATGTAGAATCTCTGTTAGAGATCCTATGTCAAAATGTACATCAGACACCTTTGAATTTTGAAAATTTTCTCTAATTTAATATATATATATATCACATACACAATTATCAGCATAAAATCCAACTGCTCACTATCACAAAATAGAGCTTTTATTGTAATAAGAATAAAATATTTCCATATTATATGCATATAAAGATTGCACCAAATAACTAGAACAATTTATAATATGAAGAGAAACAGATCCAGCAGAAAATAATCAGTATATGTTTAAAAAAAATAACTGTACACAAATTAAACTTAGTAAAAAATGGCTTTGATCAACTGCATGGTTTTATTCATGCTGGTCGTCATATCCACAATCATGCTTTTATATAATTGCTATCTATGCCAATGAAAACTATTTACTCCTGTCTCGATAAGTTTGATAAGGATAATTGGCAGGTGATCTAGAAAAAAAAATACGTACAGTTTATTAACTGGGACATGAAATAGCTTGTTAATTTTAATCCTTCATAATGAAACTTCCCTATCAATCACTTGAAAGACCCCTTCCTGTCTTCCATCAGCATGGCTGATGCTAACCTTCATGAGAGACTTGTTGCATCTTTTTGGTCTAGTATTTGTAACTGGTATGGAGTGGAAAGATTATATTGAATCCATTGCTAGGTTTGCTGCTAAAAAAAAGTCAGATCATTGTGTTGTACAAGATGGTTTTTCTCCCTATAATCTATCTTGCATTATAAGTCTAACATTTGTCGTTTCATTGAGTGGCTGCCACATCTGACACAGTGCGCTCACTGTATATTTAAAGTTTCTTGATAAAATCTCAAGAATAATCAGAAATATTTTTGGTCCTAACCTGGTGTCTAGGCTTCAGTCATTGTCTTAATTTAGCTGCCAAGATTTTTCTATAAATATTTTCGTTAAAATTATTTGGATTAACTTTGTTCTATGGTAGCTAGACTTTATAAAGCTGTCCTCCTGCATAGCAGCGAATGCTGGACAATCTCTTTAAAGATGAAGGAAAGACTTAAAGCAACAGCAATGTGGTTCTACAGAAAGATGCTGAGGATACCATGAACTGAAAATGTGAGCAATGATGAGGTTTTTGAGAGAATGGAAACAGAAAGCAAACTTATACTTGACATCAGGAAAAGACAGTTGAAATTTCTGGAACATGTAATGAAGAAGAGCTTGACGAATCTGATCCTCACAGGGCAAATAGAAGAAAGAGAGACAGGGGAAAACTGCATGTGACATATTTGATGAGCTTAAGCAAATGGAGGGCAGAGCAGGAATAGAGAGAAATAACAAGACAAAATATATTAAAAGATACAAGGGAATTGGTAGATGTGAAGGGCCATAATCACTTATGTCCTGAAGGGACATGGAACATAAAAGAAAACTAGATTGGCAGCAAGGTCTCATCAATTCACAGTTGAACTGGCTAAATGCAAACGTAAGCTTTATGCCACTTCTTTATCTCGCACTTGTTTTTTGGAATTCTCTTCCAGCTCCATGCTTTCCAGTCAACTTTGATCTTCAAAAATTGAAATAACTAGTAACTGTCAGTTTCATGCTTCAAGTTATCATTAGACCATACATTCAATATTAAACCGCACAATATAAATATATATATATATATATATATATATATATATATACTAGCAGTATAGCCCAGCATTGCTCGGGTGCAATGAAAGCTTTAAAACTAATCCATGGCCCTGGAGGTCAGACTCTTTGGATGTTGGCACGTAAAGACTAAAAAGCAATAGTTGTTTCCAGTTAAAGCGAAACCGTAGACTGAAAGAAAAATGAATGGATGTAAGTCAAATTTTGATTTCCTGGTATCGATATATATATAATCAATTTTCAGCACTATTGTAAGAACTGCAACCTTGAAACTTCTGTATATCGTTTATTATGTCTTTGTCTATGAGTGTATCAAATTTGATTAAAATCGGACCACTCCTTCTATAACCCGATTTTTTTGATTATCGATTTCCGATATTTATCAGGGGTACCTCGACACAAAACTTAGCTAAGAACACTCGCAGATGCTTATAGTACAACTGTGTAAATTTTCAAGAAAATCGGTTCAGCCATTTCGGAGTCTATAGGTAATGGATACACAGACAAAGTTCCATTTATAAATAAGTTTAGATATATATATATATATATATATATATATATATATATATATATATATAAGATTTGCTCTATTCATAAAGTAAGAGGGCTTGGTATCAGATAAAGCAATTAAATACATAGACCAATGCCAGTGATGTGCAAAGTTTTAGTGATGCCCAGAGCTAACTCCTTGATTGTATGCTCCTTAGACTTAAGTAGGGGTGGGCCTACTCTAATCTCACTTATAACATGGAACCACATTCACACCAACTTGTAAGAGTGTAGAGTGCTTGTACAATGAAGTTAACAGAGCCAGTTTCAAATTTCAGAAACTAAATTTTTTATTTCAATGTTCGATTAGATGCCCCCCCCACCCCCACCACCACCGTCCCATATGTAATCTAGGACTGTCACACTCTTCTCCCTCTCTTCTGCATACTACTGCCAAGGGTCTGTTGGGGTTGGGAAATAGATATTCATCATGAAGTGGTGACTTGTATTTCCCCTCCCTCTTTATTATATGTGTGACATGCAAAGGGCCATCTTCTTGATTGCATGCTCCTAAGACTCAAGTTGGGGTAGGCCTACTCTAGTCTAGCATCTCAAAACACAGAACCACATTCACACCAGCTTGTAGGACTATAGGATGCTTGTACTATGAAGTTAACAGATAAAATTTCAAAAATTAAATTTTTTTATCTGACTTTTTGATTGGATGTTTCCACCCAACGGATGTTCGATGCTGGCACACTCTCTGCCACCTCCCTCCTGCCTGCTACTGCCAATGGTCTGATGACTGAATTGTAAAACTGATATTCACCCACTCTACCTTCCTCAGGTCAGAATGAAAGTGTGTGTGTGTGTGTAATTGTTCTTTTCTAAGAGTTCTTTTAAAAGCCTATCCATAAGGCCAGTTACAAAAGTAGTTTCATTATTCTTGTGTAATGACATTCATATCTGTCCAGATATGGACATTTACTCATTCCAATTACTCAGAAAATGTATAAACCTTTGCCTAATGACATTGCTCACTTGTATTCAGATGTATAATTCTTTTTTTTTTTCTCCTTTTGCTATTTGGCTAATGGAGCTTTTAATAAGGCTGGTCTGCATAGATTACCATGGAATGTGTTGCCTCCATAATGAGGAAAACAACTAAATTACAACTGGTTATTATATCCTCATCATTACAAGTAAAATATACTTAATGTTTCTCCCCCCCCCCACCCCTCATGTTAATTTTCCTTTCATTCTTTCACTTTTTTTTGTGTAAATAAAATAAATTTATTTACATCTTTAATTTGACACATTTTCCTAATAAACTGGTGTCAGAAAGATAACCTTATTTCATATGAAAAGAAGGTAGTTGCAGGAGACATCTTAGATGAAGTAAAAATCAACTGTTTACCTGATTATATTTTATCTTGCTAATGTGGACTTTCCTCTTTCTTGTAAATATATATATATATATATATATATATATTTATTGAAGTTTACAAGCCATTTCAAAATAAGCCTTTCCGTAAATATCTTCTACATTTATTATTCTGTTGGATTTTAACTGATCTTTATTTCTATACACACATATCTCCATACAAATTTGATTACGAAGAAAATCCTTTAAGGTTTTGTTTTTTTCCTTTTCAATTATTTGGATCATTTTGTTGGTTTCTAATCAAATTTTCAATAGAAATTTTCTCCTGAGTATTTTATGGATTCATGAGTTATCAAATATTTAAGGTATGTTCCTTAGTCTTTAACCAATCTTTTATAAACATACTACCACAGATTGCATGTGTGCAAATTGGCTATCAACCAATGGGGCCAGTCAAAACAAACAGAAAAGAAAAAAAAAATCTGTGTGCCAACACTAAGTTCAATAATAAACCTGTTGTGAAAAGTCCAGCAGGCAACATAGTAATGAAAACAGAATCAAAAATTTAACCCTCTCCTTGAAACAGCAGAAATGCACTTTCGCTCACCAAGCTCCAAAAATGAACTTCCTTGGTAAGCAAAAGCTATGTCCTTTATTCACCAATCAATTTTTCTGATTGTTCATGCCAGACATGGAAGAATGAACATTAGCATAGCTTCTGATAGTTATAGCATATCTTTTTGTGCTACTAATTTTATTTACAGTAATTACATTATTCGGACTATTGTCCTCATCTTTGTTGCTATTTGTACAATATTTTGGCCGTTGTATGTTCTGACCTTCTTCAGGTACTAGGAATTTCAAACCAAACACTTTATTACACATTCTCGTCCCTTGCATAGTAGTAATTCTATACCCCAATGATTGTAATAAAGGGTTCAGTTTGAAATTCCTAGCACCTGAAGTAGACCAGAGCATACAACAGCCGAAATGTCATACAAATGGCACCAAAGATGAGGACAATAGTCTGAATAATGTAAATACTCTAAGTATTACCTTATCTCAGAAATATAGACAGATACTAATTTTATTTAGTTTTTTTTTTTTCTTCGCCACATTTTTGTCATAGAATACACATGATGAGCTGTTGCTTGATTTGACATGGAAATTCAACATTTTCTTCACTAGTTTTTCAGGCAGCAATATTCTGTTAATACAAGTTCAGTTAAATATCAACTTCTTTATGTGGTGTGTTTTTTCAGGATGTAGGTGACCATGGGCCTCCACTTGATCCCTATCCCTTGTTGCTGTTAACACTTTTTCTCTTGGTATCTCTCACAAACCCAGATCCATCAGCCACTTGCTTAAGCCCATTGAGCATATCTTTCACTGCTTTCTTCTATCTCTCTTTCCCTATGTCTTGTGAGTACCAGATTCGCCAATCCCTCTTTCCTCTGTATGTCTCATATCTTAGCTGTCTCTTCATGATGCTAAATATAAGTTTCCTTTTCATTGTATGCCATCCAAAACCTTGTCACTGCTCACCCACGTTCAGTCCTTGGTATCTTCAGCATCCTTCAACAGAACCATATTTTATGTTGCTTCAAGTTACTCGTTCATTTTTGAGGAGATTGTCTAGCTTTCACTGCCATATTGGAGGACAGATATCACATAACAGTGCAGTACTCTTTTCTTTGTTTCCAATGAAATCTTCTTGTCTCTTAAGACTCTACTCAGCCTTTGGAATGCATCCTTGGCCATGACAATACACCTTCAGATCTCAGTGTCGCACTTTTCATCCTCTGTTAGAACACTTCCCAGGTATTTAAATTTCTGTATCTCAATTTCGGTATCCCTGATTTTCTGTTGGCATTTTGGGCTCCTTTTTTTTACTGATGAACATGCATTCAGTTTTCTTTTAGTTTATGTTTAATCTTTTCTTTTTGCTTTCTTTAGCTACCTTCTGTAGAAGGTCTTGAATTTTTTCTTTCTATGTTTGCTATCAGTACTTTATCATCTGCATATCTTGTATTGTTCAAACTGTGGCCACTAATGAATCCTGGCAGTACTTCTAGAGCTCACAGAAGGTGTCTCACAGTATATGTTGAATAGATCTGGTGAGAAGGCACATCCTTGTCTTACACCCCTTTCTACCTTTGTATATCTGCTGAACTCATTTCCTGTCTGTATGCAGGTAGTTTTCTATATGTTCTTGATTTTAATATCTTTCTCAAATATTTCTAGATTGCTGAGCATCTCTATCAAGTTTTTGTGGTCTACTTTGTCGAAGTCCATGATAATGACAACTCCTCGTGCTAAATGCACATTGTACATCTGGGTGTCCGGATGTCACATGGTATGAGCCACAACACTGCCAAATGTTTAAGATCATTTAGTTGACATAAGACAAATATTCATTGGGAAAGTTTTAGATGTTCCTAATTTTAACCACTGCTCAGCATGCACCCTCTCTCTCTCACACACACAAAAACGTTTTTAACCTAAAAAAAAAAAAAAAAAAAAAAAAAAAAAAAAAATGGGATGAATCAAAACTTGAAACAGAAATGATGGTGTTATGGTGTCTATAGTATGACTGATGAATCTAATTTTGAAGTGTCGGTGCTAGAAAAAATATTTGTGTGTTATTAAGCCTAGTTAGGTTAAAAGATAAAATGACAGTAATCAGCCCTTCCTCTCCACATTGCTGCATATGTTTATTTATACATTTTATGCAATAAATATTTTCCCAAGTCATTATCAAAGAGTTTTGTTTTTGTGCTATGTCAATTTTATCCTTTTCCAAATATCACATCTTCAAAGAGGGAGTTTGCGCTATATTGTTATAATATGTCATATTACTTAAATGTTATTTTTAGTTGATACCCATATTTGAGTAAATGTTCTGTTTATTTATTAAACAGTGTATTTATTTTTGTCTACTGGCTTGAATATTTGAGAAATCTTATTTTGTCATGACTTGAACCTGCATCTTCTTTGGCAGAAGAAACTTGTTAGACCCAGTGTGTTCTTTAGACTATCAAGGCCATAGAGTGCATTGACGATCAAGCCAAGTTCAATGGTTTCTCATAAATGCAAATCTTTCCCAGACTCATACCCTCACATAAAGAAAGCAATTTCTAAAGTGATAGATTTTTATTAATTAATCTGACAGATTTGAATATTAGATGTTTTTATTTATATATATATATATATATATATATATATATATAACCGAAATTAGCGAAGATTATGAAACTTGGTTATAAACAACTGACAATTTGAAATGATTTGTTTGAACATTATTTTTGATTGATACTCGTATTTTTAAATAGATATTCTGTTTATAATCAAACAGTATTATATATTTATTTCTACCATCCTGATTATTTACGACACATTTTTGTTACCAAAAAATTACGATACATTTCAGAGCAGAGATGGTTATTATGCTGAATTCAAAAATTGTGTTACAGGCTTAATTTAACTTTATTTAGACTGATTGTCATTCGTGGTCGAGAGGTCTAAGACACACAAGATCACATGGTGGCTTCCCCTTATGTGAACAGGGGTCGCAGGTTTGAATCCTGCTAAATGACATTTTCGTAACAAGAATTTATTGTAAAAAATCAGGCCGGTAGAAATAAATATATAATACTGTTTGATTATACAAAGAATATCTACTTAAATACGAGTATCGATCAAAAACAATGTTCAAACAAATCATTTCAAATTGTCGGTTGTTTATAACCAGTTTCGTTAATTTCTGCAAAATTTTTACATTTGTTGACATTTACGATACATTTCAGAGCAGAGCTGGTTATTACGATGAATTCAAAAATTGTGTTATAAGCTGAATTTGACTGATCATCATTCGTGGTTGAGAAGTCTAAGATGCACCAGATCACTTGGTGGCTTCCCCTATGTAGATAGGGGTTGCAGGTTTGAATGACACACATTTTTATAACAAAAATTTATCGTAAATAATCAGGCGGGTAGAAATAAATATATAATACTATTTGATTATAAACAAAATACCTACTTAAAAATATGAGTATCAATCAAAAATAATCTTCAAACAAATTATTTCGAATATATATATATATATATATATATATATATATATATATATGTTCAAGACATAACCCATATATATATATATATATATATATATATGTTCAAGACATAACCCATACAACTATTTTTACACAAGGCTGTCATGATGCGTTGAGTGAAATAAAGGAAGGTAAAGAAGTGTTTGTATTTCGAACAGTCAAAAGCTTCTCTGCCATTCTGAAGATGAGATTTTAATCTCGAAATATTAATGTTTAATAAATAAGTAATACAAACACTTCTTTACCTTCCTTTATTTCACTCAACGCATCGTGATAGCCTTCAAGACATAACCCCTACATATATACATACACCGTTTGTAATCTATGAAACATAGATATAGCTATTTTTGAACTTATATTATTTGCTCTGATAACATTCTGATCATGAAGACTGCAGTTTTTGTTCAAGTGTCTTGCACAACCATTTTGTTTCTTCCACTATTCCTGACACAATTCTGCTATGAGTTCCAGTCATTTCAATCCTAATCATTAATTTTATTAAGTAGCTCATCAAGATAACTGTTTCATGAAATTCATGCATGGTCTCTGTTAATACTAATTTTATCAACTAAGATCCTTTAGTATCTTGTTATATTTTGTTTATCACATGGTAACGTCATAAGTTACCAATTCCTCAAAAGATGTCTGTCTATGGCAATCTTATTTGCTCTTGCTGCTTTATTCCTCTTCATCTTGGTCATCTATGTTGATAGGGGTCGCAAGTTTGAATCCTGCCGAATGACACACGTTTTTGTACAAAATTTATCGTAAAATATCCAGGCCGGTAGAAATAAATATATAAATATACTGTTTAAAAAATAACGTTCAAACAAATTATTTCAAATAGTCAATTTGTTTATAACCATTTCATTAATCTTCATTCATTTCTGTAATATATATATATATATATATATATATATATATATATATGACAAATAGAAAACTTACTTTATGAAGGCTGTTTAATGAAATTCATGCATGGTCTCTGTTAATACTAATTTTATCAACTAAGATCCTTTAGTATCTTGTTATATTTTGTTTATCACATGGTAACGTTTTAAGTTACCAATTCCTCCAAAGCTGTCAGTCTATGGCAATCTTATTTGCTCCTGCTGCTTTATTCCTCTTCATCTTGGCCAGTGCAGTCTTCCCTCGGCTCTTCTTAGCATTTGTATATTGCTGGTTTTTCTCCTGTTGTCACATATTCTTAAAAGTAAGTTATAATTTTGCTTTGATTTTATTGGTCTATTTTTTTTGTGGCTAATTTTTAAAAATTTCATGGTTATTTGAACGAGTGTTCTTTATCATTTATCAAAGAAATTTCTTTGACCGGTGAATAATTCTCTTTTTATTTAAAAAAAAAAGTTCTGTTAAATTTCTTGTATGTCTTTTGCTTGGTCATTGTCTAGTTGAATCCACCACCCCTCAGCCAAAAAAGATAATTCTTTTTTTTTTTCTCCTGGCAGTAGTACACGTGTGTTTGGGTTGGGATCAGCTTTGAAATATTCTTAAAAGTAAATTATCATTTTGTGGCTAATTTTAAAAAAGTTTCATGGTTATTTGAACGAGTGTTCTTTATCTTTTTCTTTCAAAGAAATTTCTTTGACCGAACTTTAACTAAGTTAAACTTAGTTAACTCACCACCAATAGTCTAAACTATTGCCCGGTTCACACTCCACCCTCATCTATTGAACAGGTGCAGAGGCTCATCCCTTGTTCCCTTTTTAGGATGTGGTTTCCGGCTTTCTCTCTTCTAGTCTTTTCACTCTTACATAGCACCCTGCACATCAGTGGCATTGCAGCCTTGCTCGGGGTGATATGATTTAAAAAAAAAAAAAGAAAAAAAGAGCACTCCCATGTATCCAATTTTCCCTTATTTTTCCCTATTGATTGTTAACTTCTATATTTTACACATTTTCTGTCCTGCTATTTCTTTTACCTTTTGTTCTGCAGTTTTTCTATCTCTGCTCATTGAGTCACTCATATTTTGCTTCCTTGTATTCATTTTTGATGTTTTTGTCCAACTTCATATACTCTGCACTATTTTTGGTACCTGCTGCCTGTTATTAGCATGAGAACTCCCAAAGATTCATACATATTCTTAACTGTGATTGCATAAAAGAAATGACAGCTAATTACTTATTTAGGAAATTGCATTTCTAATAAAATAGTATGAATATTTTACACTGAATATCTTCTAGTTTCTTTTTTTTTTCTTTACATGCCATTGACAAAAACTATTTAATAAAAGAACATATAAAAAGAGAATGCTGCAAGGGAATTTTGGTCACCCCCACCTCACCTTTTGTCTCAAAGTACATGTAGCTATAGGGAGATTGTTAATGTTTATTGAATTGTCCTTGTGTCATACATAACCGAACTCCTTATAGCTTACAAGTTTTATTTGTAATTATCAGACGGTTGTCAGCATTAGATTAGTAGCAGGTTGGAATGTGTAGAAGAATAAAATATAGATTCTGTATGTTTGAATAGAAATTTATTAAATGAATAAAATAACAATAATAGGTAGTAGTTAATAGTTCACCGAGAAAGTTAAGAGTATCAAGAGTTGTAGAAATGTTCGTAGTAGTAATTTGTTGAAAAGGGTTTATGTGTATGTACGTACATATGTAAGTATGAGGGTTTGCTTGGTAGGAATATCTTTGAATGTAGATGAAGAAGTAAAAGGAATCAGCACAAGAGAAGGAAGGAGAAAGAGGATGAATGCCCCGGTTGACTTGAAGCTTCTCCCATTACATTTTAGTGTGTTGTCTTGCTGGCCTTTCTTTAGCCTTTTATGGTCATTTAGATTTTTTGCACTGGAACCCTAAGTCTTTTTTGGTTTTGCAAATCGATTCCACTGGTCATAGATCAATTTAACATCTACTCGTGAAATCCGGCTTTAACTTTTTCTTTAAGCATGTGGTCAATCCCTTTTCTGTTTGGCAAAACCAGGATTTCACTTGTCATTGTGAATTTTTGTAGAAGTGACAAAGAAAGTTGCTTTTAATTCTTAATTTCCTATCCACCACAAACAGAATATTCAAACTATTTGGCGCTATTTAACTTATTAAAACAAAGTTTTATCATCAAAATGTGCTATTATTAAGAAGAAAGAACAAATTTTGTTATTTTTAAAAAAAATTTTAAATCCTTTCTAAACCATTTGAAATTTTAATTAAAATTTCATTTCTTGTTAGCAATTCACACTGTTTACATAAGGCGAGTATAAAGAAAATGGAGTCGGTCGAGTAAAATGATTTTGAGACGAGAAAATTTTCCCTCAATCTTGACTGCTAAAGGCTATATATATATATATAGGGAGGCAAATTTCCTGGTACACATTTGACCTAGTATATATTATATTAGATATTACAGAGTGCTGATGCTAATAATGTACAGTTGTAGACAAAATTATTCTCTCACTTTCATAATTACAAATAAAGCTATATCTAAAATTTTCATTGAAACTTCATGTGCATTTTTCACAAATGATGAAATAATGGATTTGAAAGAATGTGTTTTGATGTCCACAACAACAATTTAATGTCCAACAAAAATAATAAAAAAAAAAAAGCTTTTAAAAAAAGAACAAAATTATTGACCCACTTGACTCAATAATCAATTGTGTAACCTTTATTCTTGATGACCTTAATCATTTTTTATTGTTACTTACAAGATTACTACACCTACTATATTCTTCCTTGGCAATAGCTTCTAATTCCTCCAAATTAAAAGAACTTCTTTCTCTTACTTTTTTCTTCAAATATGCCCATAAATTTTCAGTGGGGTTTAGGTAAGGGCTTTGGTATGTCAATACCGTAACGTTGCTCTCATGTAAGTATTTTGTAACAATTCATGCCATGTTTTTTGGGTCATCGTCACTTTATTATTAATATGAATAGCCAAATTTATTCTATGATATTCCTGGATCTCCTGGTCTAAAAGCAGTAAAACATAGTAAGAGTAAAATGCTCCCACCACTGTGCTTAATTGAAGGAAGGTATTTCTTGGTTTGTGAGTGTCATTCACTTTCCTCCATACATACAGGAGTTCATGTGACCAAATAATTCTAGTTTGGTTTCATCTGACCATAAAAGAGAGTTTTAATATTTACTTCCATATTCTAGCATAAGCAAATCTGCATTGTAAGTGTTTAGCCTTAATCAAGAGAGTTTTCCTTGGGCAACAAGCTTCAAATCCTGTTCAGTGACAGCACCTAGTCACTGTCTTCAATACATTCAACTTTGATGTCTTTGTACCATTAACAATGTTTTTTGTCATTGTGAGTGTCATTCACTTTCCTCCATACATACAGGAGTTCATGTGACCAAATAATTCTAGTTTGGTTTCATCTGACCATAAAACAGAGTTTTAATATTTACTTCCATATTCTAGCATAAGCAAATCTGCATTGTAAGTGTTTAGCCTTAATCAAGAGAGTTTTCCTTGGGCAACAAGCTTCAAATCCTGTTCAGTGACAGCACCTAGTCACTGTCTTCAATACATTCAACTTTGATGTCTTTGTACTATTAACAATGTTTTTTGTCATTGTGAGTGTCATTCACTTTCCTCCATACATACAGGAGTTCATGTGACCAAATAATTCTAGTTTGGTTTCATCTGACCATAAAAGAGAGTTTTAATATTTACTTCCATATTCTAGCATAAGCAAATCTGCATTGTAAGTGTTTAGCCTTAATCAAGAGAGTTTTCCTTGGGCAACAAGCTTCAAATCCTGTTCAGTGACAGCACCTAGTCACTGTCTTCAATACATTCAACTTTGATGTCTTTGTACTATTAACAATGTTTTTTGTCATTGTGAGTGTCATTCACTTTCCTCCATACATACAGGAGTTCATGTGACCAAATAATTCTAGTTTGGTTTCATCTGACCATAAAACAGAGTTTTAATATTTACTTCCATATTCTAGCATAAGCAAATCTGCATTGTAAGTGTTTAGCCTTAATCAAGAGAGTTTTCCTTGGGCAACAAGCTTCAAATCCTGTTCAGTGACAGCACCTAGTCACTGTCTTCAATACATTCAACTTTGATGTCTTTGTACTATTAACAATGTTTTTTGTCATTGTGAGTGTCATTCACTTTCCTTCCATACATACAGGAGTTCATGTGACCAAATAATTCTAGTTTGGTTTCATCTGACCATAAAACAGAGTTTTAATATTTACTTCCATATTCTAGCATAAGCAAATCTGCATTGTAAGTGTTTAGCCTTAATCAAGAGAGTTTTCCTTGGGCAACAAGCTTCAAATCCTGTTCAGTGACAGCACCTAGTCACTGTCTTCAATACATTCAACTTTGATGTCTTTGTACCATTAACAATGTTTTTTGTCATTAAGTGAAGATTCTTTGAGCCATATAAAAATTTTCCTTTCCATTCTCTCAAGAATTAACCGTTTTCTAATAGTCCTGAATTTATTCTCAACACAACGAGTCTCATTGTACTTCTTGATAATGCTATAAATTACCAATATAGGAAGATTTAAACACTTGGAAAGTGTTGTATATTCATCACTTTCTTTGTACACATCAACTATCTTCATTCAGAGCTTCTTGTCGAGATCAGCTGTCTTTGACAGGATTTTAGAATGAATGATTTTTTTGCAGTATGTGGCTACTCACATTGCGTTTTTATTTATAACAGATTGGATTAGGTCAAGCAGGTGACTGGTAATACTGTAACCCCATAGCTTTCATAGGAGGCCAGAGTGCCAAACCCTGTCAAAAGACTTGGAGATGTCCAGAGCAACCGCGCGAGCCTCATCAGACTCATCAAGGGCCTGGAGCATGTACTCCGTTACGGTTGTTAACAAGTCGGCCATGGACCTGGCAAAGCGGAAGCCATATTACCTGTCAGAGAAGAATTTGTGAGCAGTAAGATGTTGAACTATTTCAGCATTGATTATGGCCTCAAATACTTTCCCGAATATTGGTAGAAGACTGATAGGATGATAGTTGGATGGGTCCGAGTGTTCACCACAATTCTTAAATACAGGAACGACTGAAGAGAACTTCTAGAAAGCAGGAAGCAGAAAGGCAGTAGTTAAACAGGTTAGAGAGGACAGGGGGAAAGTTCAGGAGCACACCTCTGAAGGACTATTACCGGGATTCCATCGTCTCCACTCGCCTTATGAGGGCCAAGTTTTGAAATTACTCGGGACACTACTGCCGGGGTAATATATACGTTGTGCAGTTTGGCCTCAGTTCTAATAGGGAAGTCGGGTGGGTGTACTCCAGATGAGTCAAATGTGGAGTTGGATGAGAATCTGCAGGCAAAGCACTCAGCTTTGTCTGCAGATGATGTGAGAACCTCAAATTTATGGATTAAAGGAGGTATTGAGGATTTGCTATTGTTCAGCACTTGTTTGCAAATCCTCCAATATTCCTTGGAGCCGAAATATATATAGATATATATATATATACATACATACATACACACAATTTATACAACAAATATATATATATATATACACACAATTTATACAACAAATATATATATACACACACACACAATTTATACAACAAATATATATATATATATACACACACAATTTATACAACAAATATATATATATATACACACACAATTTATACAACAAATATATATATATATACACACACAATTTATACAACAAATATATATATACACACACAATTTATACAACAAATATATATATACACACACAATTTATACAACAAATATATATATACACACACAATTTATACAACAAATATATATATATATATATATACATATACACACACAATTTATACAACAAATATATATATATATATACATATACACACACAATTTATACAACAAATATATATATATATATATATATACATATACACACACAATTTATACAACAAATATATATATATATATATACATATACACACACAATTTATACAACAAATATATATATATATATATATACATATACACGCACAATTTATACAACAAATATATATATATATATATATACATATACACACACAATTTATACAACAAATATATATATATATATATATATACATATACACACACAATTTATACAACAAATATATATATATATATACATACATATACACACACAATTTATACAACAAATATATATATATATATATACATATACACACACAATTTATACAACAAATATATATATATATATATATATATATATATATATGTCAAAAATATCCGAAATTGAATTTCATTGAATAGACATTCAATGAAAGTAAATTTTGGAATTTTTTGACTTTATATATTTGGCTCTATAAATAGATAATACTTTTTACATCAAGCCTTCCACCTTGATCAATTTTAATATTAATAAAATTAATATTAATAGGATTGGGTTTTGGGATTTTACTTATTTTCTCATCCTTTTTGGCTTAAAATATATATATATCATACACACACTTTTAGGCTGTCTATTACTCAAGGATACTGTACTATTTAACACAACTTGATGTGAAAATGATTCATGCCTTTCTCAGCCAATAGATTAGGTGTAAATATTTTCACACATTTTTATGCACACACAAAAACACGTGTGTGTGTGCAGGCTTGCACGCAAAATGATGTTTTGAAAAATTCTTGATATGACTAAAGTTGTTAAATTTATTTGTTTACTAATCTGCCTAATTTACTTTGTAGAAGTGACAGCGTTTGTTTTTTTCCCCCTTTAACTCTTTTGCAACAAAGATATGAGGAAAAAGAAAAACTTATTCATAAGCAATGTTATTTACTCTTCACATTCCCAACAAGTGGCCAATATTTCTGTCACTTGCTGATATAAACAATCAAGCTGACAGGCAAGAATTGGAACCAGCACGACATCAGCCATGTCTGAGAGTGAAGCAAAGGCTGACAAGCAAAATTTTACTTTGGAATCTAAATTTGTCCGAAGTCAAGGAATAATAACATTTTGCTTTGCAAGTTGTCTTGGCACTTGAACAGTTACAAAATGAACATGTTTACCCAAAAATAAGTTGGCAACATTGTCATATACATGGAATAAAAGTAAACAACACAAATAAAACTGAAAAGCCAACTGAAAAGGACATTTATTTATAGATACTATCTATATTTTGTTTTAAGACTAGTTATTCACATAGGATAATCTTTGCTGAGAAAGCACTTTGCCAGCTATTTGCTCTTTTCAAACAATTGGATAAGTATTTCTCACTTTTTTTTCCCATCTTGCCTTCATTTACCTTTGCATTTTTAATACTAAATTGCTCATAAAGTGACAGCCTTTTAGTAGAATGGATACAAAAAGAAATCCAAATTAAATCTATTTAACCTTGTGGTAGTCATTAAACACTGTCTTTGATGGTCAGGACGTATAATGAGAATGCAAGAGTGAAGGTTTCCCTGTTAAGTCTGATTTGGTGAGCTCATTTCAGGGAAAAGACCATGGTGCTGCCCTCTTTCAAGATACAAAAACCAAATCAAAACACTGAAAGCCACTGGATTTGAGCGAAAATATTTGGAAACATGTGCAAGACTATACCAACTAGCCATATTCCACCACAATTAAAATCAAGAAGAGGTCAAATGACAAGAGAGAAAGGCTCAACAAAATTGACCTTGTCCTCCACGAACTTTACTAAGCGGTCAATATCAACATGCAAGAAATGGTCTATTTAGTCATCGATGCTCTCATCATAAAGGAAGCAATCCAAAGAGAAGTTCATGAATATGAGACAAAGCTGATGAGGAGTCACCTCGTATTTCCAAAAATAAATAGTTCCATGACATATGCATTCCAAAACAACTGTGCTACAATTGCATGACACTGCAAGCTGCACACTCTTACTAACTCAAAAGATTAGTAGAAAGGAGCAAAAGAAACAAGTTGCCAACTAAGAATTACGAGTACTTTAAAATATTTAAGGTAAGAAAACAATCCATGTGAGTACTAAAGGGTTAAATATCTTTCATCAAAAATATAATCATTTTCATATTTAATGACTACAGCTCAACGGGAAGGCAAACTTAATTCCACATTTAAAGAAATTTGTTTTTGATTCTGTAACATTTGTAAGCAATGTTCAAAGAAGGGTGATTTTTGCCAAAAATATCTTACATCAGACAGTTAAGTGCCATACGTGATACATGCTTGGGCGACCATGTCTCGAAAGAGACATGACTGACTGGGCAGAAGATTGTCCCGCAGTAGGTTGCCATTGCTTTCTACGGTAGACTGGTTGCCGACCAAGGCTATAGAACCCAATCTGTCCTGTTATTTAACCCATAACTGGAAGGAAGAGATGGATTAATACCTTTCCCAAGGGTATTTGCACGTAAGTGAATGCAATGAATTCAGCTGGAATTCGAACTTCGGCTCCCCGATTTCTCATTCCGAGCCAATATCCAATGCACCACAACACACATCCATAAGGAGGATGATTTTTGCCAAAAAATATCTTAAATACTAAAAATTATATTTATTCAATGAAATCACCATTTACTTCAACCACAGCTTGCAGAAAACTGAATTCTACTGCATCTCCTTTTAGATGGTTTCCTTGTTTAAGTTGGTGAAAGTTTGTCGACATGGAAAATAAAAACACATATATACATCAAATTAGAGAATATAAAAGATTACTAAAAGCCACCCATTCACATAAAGAAACAGGAAAAACTTTCTCAAAAAAATGTATTGAAGAAAAAATAATTCCGAAATGTTCATGCAAACTCATGAAGATATCACATCATATTTTTCCCCGCTTATGCCCACAAATTTCTAAAATCATCAGTCCATGAATTATAGGAGAAAGAACGTGTACTCTTCCACAGGGCATATATAGCAGGAAATACTCTCTCTAAACATGACAAAAATGATATAAAAGACATGGTCTTTTACAACAACAAGATATATATATATATATATATATATATATATATATATATAGATACACTTAAAAAATTTTTCTTTAAAACATTTAAAAGTATTATTACAGTTAGGTTTACGTTTAAAAATATTCAAACTCTATTGCTTTCTACATCACGTGATGTACACATCTCGCGATGGATGCTTCTAGTTTAAATTTTAAAATCATTTGTTTCTGATGAAAGGCCGAGGCCGGTCTGAAATATCAAATATATATATATATATAATAATAATAGAAATAACTAAATACTGTCAAAAAAAAAAAAAAAAAAAAAAAAAAAACGTTTTTAACTTACAACTTCTTAGTAGTTTTTCCTATACATATTAAGACAGTATACGTGGATTATCACTATGCTATTTGGACCCTACTTAAACTATATATATATATATATATATATATAATGAGCAATAAATTGTATCAGTTAACAGCTTCTTTAGTTGAATTTTTCCTTACATATTTGGCTTTAAGATTTTAGAGCATTTTTATATTTAAAATGTGAAAACTAGACAATATTTGTCTATTTCTGAAATGAGGTATTTACATTATTTACATTGTTTGGACTATTGTATTTGTCATATTCATGATGTTTTGGCTGTTGTAATCGCCAGCCTTCTTCAGATAATATTTGTTGGAATTTTGAAACAAACCTTTTATTTCATCAGCCAAAGTAGTTCCATATGCAATGCCTTTTTTGGACATCCTCCCCAAGAACATATGGCCCAGTGGATAAAAGTGTTGGTTGAAATAATCCAGTGACACAACCTAAAGTGTTGAGAGTTCAATACCTGGCCACAGCCAAAGGTAAACAAAAACTTGGAGAGTTGAAGTAAACAGAGATATGAAAGTTCAATACATCTGGAAGTGACATGGTTCATGAAATGAGAACAATCTAACTGAGTGATTGAAATAAAGAGTTTGGTTCAAAATTCTAGTCACCTGAAAAAAACTGGAGTGTACAGCAGCTGAACAACTGTGAATATGACGATAAAGACAACAGTCCAAACACTGCAAATTAACAATATTTTCACTCCACTTTATTTCTTATGCATAAACTCTTCATGTGCCATGTCCCTTCAGAATGGAGGGGGTCATGGATTTTCAGTTGTCCCTGTCTCTTCTCATGTTTAATATTTTTCCTCTTGGTATCTCTCCTGAACCCTGCTCTGCCATCCATTTGCTTAAGCCTATCAGGTATGTTTTGCATTGCTTTCTCATGTCTCACTTTCCTTTTATCCATCCTGTGAGTGTTAGATTTTTCAGACCCTCTTTCCTCATTATGTCTTCCAGGAACCTCATCTGTCTTAAATGAGTTATAAAATAAATGTTCCTCAAAGGGACAAAACAAGTTCATAAAGAAAGTTTTCTATTTGTCATATATATATATATATATATATAAACTATCGCCCGGTTTACACTCCACCCATATTTATTTAACAGGTATAGAGGCTCATCCCTTGTTTACTGTTTAGGTTGTGGTTTCTGGCTTTCTCTTTTCCAATCTTTTCACTCTTACGTAGCCCCCTGCTCATCAGTGGCATTACTGCCTTGCTCAGGGTGATATGATTTTTTTAAAAAAAATACATATATATATTACAGAAATGAATGAAGATTAATGAAATGGTTATAAACAAACTGACTATTTGAAATGATTTGTTTGAACATTATTTTTGGTCAATACTTGTATTTAAGTAGATATTCTGTTTATAATCAAAAATAATATTCGAACAAATTTCAGATTTTATATATATATATATATATATATATATATATATATAAAAAAAATTAAAGAAAAAAAATTAGAACACATGAGTATGTGTATATACATATACTAGCAGTATAGCCCGGCATTGCTCGGGTGTAATGAAAGCTTTAAAACTAATCCATGATTCTGGACTCAGCCTAAAGAATATATGTATGAAGTTTGGTGAGAATCGGATAAAAATTGTGGTTTTGTATAAATGACATACAGACAGATAAACAGACACACACACAAACATCTTGCCTTATATATATATATATATATATATATATATAATTGATTTTCTGCAACCTTGAAACTTCTGAATGTCGTTTATTATGTCTGTCTATGGGTGTATCAAATTTGATTAAAATCGGACCACTCCTTCTATAACCCAATTTTTTCGATTATCGATTTTTATCACGGGTACCTCAACACAAAACCTAGCTAAGGACACTCGCAGATGCTTATAGTACAACTGTGTAAATTTTCAAGAAAATCGGTCCAGCCGTTTTGGAGTCTATAGGTAACGGATACACACACAGAGACAAAGTTCCATTTATAAATAAGTTTAGATATATATAAATAAACAAACTTATCCACAACACCTTGTCAATTGTTTTTATTGAAACTTGCATAAAAGAGGGATTGCTTCCCATTTATATATTATACAGACACCCCTATATGCACACACTTTGTATATCTCCACACACATAACTATGCATATATTCAGATGTTTAGATAGTCTTAAAAGGATACGAATATAGGGAACTTTTTACCTCCAAACATCTGAATTTTTCATACATTCTTGGCCAGTTCAAAATCTTTTCAGCACCCCCTTGTATATAAAACTTTATTGTCAATAATAGCCATGGCCACGGAATGTCAGACAGCTTTGTTTTGTTATCTGCAAGTCAAGATGTTTATATTTTAGCCTTTGACTGATATGAGAGAATCCATAAGTTAACCGTGCCAAGCACAAACTGTCGCGTCAAACTAGACACCAGAATGTCTACATATTCGATCCTATGTTTTAGGTTTATAACAGTTGCCCTGTCTCTTGTTTTCTCACCGACTTTAAGCAAAAGAAAACATTAGATTTTAAGATGATTTTTATTTTTCGTATCTTCATTGTCATGAACTGAATAAGCTTTATCAGTATGTTTTCTAGGTGCTGTGTCCCTTCAGGACAGCAGTGATTATGGCTCTCCACTTCCCTCTATTCTTTGTTGCTCTTCATATCTCTTCTCTTGATGAACCAAATATTAAAAGTAGCTGATATTCATTCTATATTGGAATGATATAACATTGTTGAAAGGCAATTTTTTGTTGCAGTTCTCAATGTCTTTTTATAAAAATTTCCGAAAGGGCTTAGTCTTTTGTTATGTCTATATCTAGGCTAGTTTATACAAGTGTGGAAGAATAATTTACTTTGGGCGTGGGTGTTTGTTTAGACAAGATGAGCAAATTAAGGAAAAGATAGGAACTAAGAAGATGCCATCTGAGACATTGATTTTTGTAGTGTTTTTATTGCCATAACAGTAAAAATAGCAAATAATTTCCATTTCATTCTTTCTTATCAAAGTTTACTCGGTACAAGCCCCAAGAGCCACTCAGTGTAGAAGTTTACTCAATATGGAGTGTGCGGCATAAAACATAGAGGAAGAAGCAGGAAGTGAAGATTAAACAATATGGTAGATTTGAACCTAGATCTGAACAGGTGAAGGTTGTAGTGTTTAGGGAAGCATCCTCATTGGAGTCTGTTCTACAAAGTAGTATTTCTTTGATAGTGCAATACCATTAATATATGCTAATATGAATATAAAAGAAAATTAAAAAGCAAAGTTCAATAAAGATACCAGCTTCTGAAGTGATTTAAAATCCTGTTAAATGAAGATAGCAGTCTGGAGAAATTCCTGAGTTGTTTCCCTGTTTCTCAAGAAATTGAATAAGTATAGAACAAGACTGTCTATCTGCACACATCGCCATCAGACATAATGGTATACCAGTGAGGGTGACTTTATTAAGTTTAGTGATAGTTATCCTTTGCAGATAATTGTAATATAAATTCTATAAAAATGAAAGTGACTTGATATTATGAAGGCTGCCAAAGGCTCTTTAAAAGTAATAAATATTGACTAATTTTTTACTACCACAGACATTGTGAATACAATATCAACAAGAACTTTAGACTTAAATACTAAATCTACATTTATACTTCATACTTGGCTAAGTCAACTAGTCAATCAAAAAGAGGAAGCCAATGACTTTCAGTTGAATTTTTCCTTTACACAACCATTTCTTTTTCTTTTACTAAGTTTGAAGGCATTATAAACTCATTAGACATGAATGTATTCCCATTTCAAATTACTCGAAGTCAGAAGCAATTATTGAAATTTTGTTATTTGAATTCAGCGAAAGTAGATACAGTGTTCCAAGTTGGCTAAGCAATCACAATTAAAGTCATTAGTGATTAAATAATGAGATTGTCAATTAAATAAAGTTGCTGGCATTTAAATAAACAAGCTAGAGTTTGAATTAAGATATTAGTTATTGAATAAAGTCAGTAGTAATTACAGAAACAGTATCTGTAATTAAATGAAGAAATTGATTAAATAAAAGATACTGAATACTACACAGTAGTAACGCTAATGCAACGGCATTTTTGTTGATAACTTGTCTCATGCAATTATAAATAAATGTTTTAGTAGGGTTATAAAATTTATTAATTGTATTAAAAATGGACAAATTAAAATCAAATAGCAGGAAAGAAAAACAAAATACTTTATATTCATTGTAAATAGGTCAGTCAGTTAAGTGCCATACGTGAAACACGCTTGGGCGATCATGTCTCCAAAGAGACATGACTGACTGGGCAGAAGATTATCCCTCAGTAATTTGCCATTGCTTTCTGCAGTAGATTGGTTGCCAGCCAAGGCTATAGAACCCAATCTGTCCTGTTATTTAACCCATAACTGGAAGGAAGAGACGGATTAATACCTTTCCCAAGGGTATTTGCGCGTAAGTGAATGCAATGAATTACAACTGGAATTTGAACTTGGCTCCCCAATTTCTTGTTCTGAGCCGATATCCACTGTACCACAACGCACATCCTGTAAACAGGTAAAGTGAAATAAAATTGCCCTACTTTTTAGCCCATAGATGGTGGGTAGAATAGGCACATGGCCAAAGGGTTAGAATATTCGCTTTCCAATTATGAGACCCAGGTTCAAATCTCACCATGGGTAATATGTCAGTAAGGTGACTTTTTGATGTTACAGGCCTGTAGAGGTGATCCCAGCATATGGCACTTTCAGAAAGTGCCTGAAAAGCAAAACATGGGTTGAAACAAGCCTTGCAAGTGAAATTGGTACATGGGACTATTTGGGAGCCATCGATGGTTGTGCAAATATGAAGTCGCAAGTCATTGTGACCAAGGGTTTGAGTGTGCTGGCCTTTGTTCAGACTGTCGATCATGCTAGATAAGAAACTGTAACTAAGGTCTGCACAGCATAGTTGCAGTATAAATCACAGTTAGGCTCTGTGGATGTTCAAACACAATCTTAATCTTTTCAAGTCTAAAGTTAAGCAACTTCATTCAGTAAGCCTCTACCTTGAGAGGCTCTTGGACCTTGTGAATATTTATTAAAAAATATTCTCAGCAGATATGGTTTCAACCCTGGTACCATATTTTAGGCATAAGTCACTCTCAGCTAAGTAGCATCTGTTGAATGAACATAACAGAATTGTATTGCAAGGAAAGCACCTATTTTTGCATACCAAATTGTCAGAATTGTAAAATTCAATTGCAGAGAAAATTTGAGTTACACCTACACCTTTTCATGAGCCAATTGAAAAAGCATATATATTTATTCATTCAACAATAAAAAAAAAAAATTACACCTACTGTGTGTGTGTGTGTGTGTGTGTGTGTGTGTGTGTGTGTGTGTGTGTAATAAACAAGTGGGAAACTCTAATAAATGATGAGGGCGTGTGGGTGAAAATTGGTACTTGAGAAATTATTAAAATAAGATATTTCAAAGTATAAAAAGACTCAAGAAAAAGCTGTAAGATAAAAAGATTTTAAAGATTTAAATAAAATGCAAGGAGAGAGAAAAAAAAAGAAAGAAAATAAAAAGCCACAACAACAGACAAAAGAGGAAAAAAGAAAACTACAAATGAAAGAGAAATAAAAAAACAACTGCTGCAAACAAAAAAGAAGAAAAGAATAAGCAACTACAAAAGAAAGGGGGAAAAAAACTCCAAACAAAAAGAACTAATAAAAACAACCAAACCAAAACAAAAAAAAAAATTAAATAAATAAATGAAAAAAAAAAAATCTACAAAAACAACTAGAACCATGGAGAGAGAAAGAGAGAGAAAGAGAGAGAAAAAAAAAGTAAAACAGAAAAAAAAAATTAAAATTAAAAAATCAAAATATTATTCAGCAACCTATTAAGTTGGGTGACTGTAAACAGTCAAAAATTAATAAGTGCAGGAAAGGAATTGGGGAAAAAATAATAAAAAATAATAAAAGCAATGAGCAGTTTCAAGAACGCATGTGAGATGACGTATATTTTTAGATAATTACCAGTAAGAAGTAAAAATTTAATAGATTTTTTTAAAAACATTTTTTCCCCTGCTAAAAACTAATAGTTTTTGTTTGGAAAAATATAGAAACTTAGTTATAAACAATTTTTGTTTTTATTAACATAAAATTAATTCGTTTATACTCAACTTGAAAACTGCCAATGATTTTTTTTTCTTTTTTTAAATCATTTCATCCTAAGCACAATAAAACAAGGAATGATCAAATGTTAGAGAACACAAGAATAAAAATTAAAATAAAAGATAATTATCACTGCATTTACATCTTTGAAGATCAACGATGACTGGGATATAGAAGCTGGAAAAGAGTACCATGACAGAAGAAACTATTAGCATAGAACTTACAGCTGCTTCTATCTATTGCAACTGGAAAATGATGAGACATTGTCACCAATCTAGTACTGCACTTGAATTCATAGAGTCCAGTTAGCATAGAAGAAAGTTCATCACAATAATTAACATGAAAGTATTTATAGAACAGGCATAGGGAAGCTACATTATGGTGTTGAGAAAGCGACTAAAATAAATTAAAATAATAAAATCCATTAAAAATAATGTTTGAACAAATAAATTAAAAATATATCGAAGTTAATCCATTTTGTAAAATAAAACTATCTTTGTTTTACATTAGGATATAAAAACAGAGTAGAGACTAAACTATCGCCCGGTTCACACTCCACCCACATCTATTGAACAGGTGAAGAGGCTCATCCCTTGTTCCCTGTTTAGGATGTGGTTTTCCGGCTTTCTCTTTTCCATTCTTTTTACCCTTACGTAGACCCCTGCACATCAGTGGCGTGATCGCCTTGCTTGGGGTAATATGAATTAAAAAAAAAAATGAATATTATTAAAAAAAATTAAAAAAAGGAAATTATGTGTTTAAAAGGCTTTGTCTAACTGAAAATTCTTCATCGTCAAGCAATCCAAGACATGTCAGATTAATTGATGGCCTGGGGGATGTAGATTCAAATCCTGTTGAAGGGCATATCTTCCTTACAAAATTTCTTGATTATTCAGGCAGGCAAATATATATATACAAACTATTTAAGAAAAAAAAAGAAATAAGTACACAAGTCTGAGTATCCATTTAAAAAAATGTTTAAACAAATAAATTAAAAATACATTTTTATATTCTACAAAATTTTGTCTTGAACATACTTAGATTTGAAAGTATAACTTTATTTGCAAAATATTTAGATTTCAGCATTAAATAATCCATAGAGGTTGATATATTGCAAAACAAAATCCATGAATCAACCAAACAATCAACATGAAAGAACTTTCATAACATTAGTCTATATAATATCTTACAATTTCTTAAACAGTATTTCAAAGTCTAAATCACAACTACAAAATAAACAATATCACCTTTAGTAAACATGTCCTCACAAAATCAAAACAAATCTACCATGCATTCAATTGTGAAAGCAGAATAACATATATTGTTTTTTATTACTTTAAAGCTCTCGAGAAAATTAAATTTCAGAATTAAATGAACCATAAAGAGTTGATATGCAGTTAAACAAATCAATCTATAAAATGAAATAAAAACAGTATATCACCATAGATTTTCATTAATGGGTTTGCAGACTTCATGCATATGTTATATGATAAAGTCCTCAAAATGTTATTTGATAAAGTCCTGAAATGTCTTTGCATGTTTCAAGAAAAAAAACTTATCATAGAATCTAATTAGTTTGAGTTTTGTTTAACGGCATATCAATCTCTCTGGGTTATTTAATGCCAAAAAGGTGGGGCTTTAATGTATTTTTTAATGTTCAGTTATAGTGAGAAGGTTGATTTAATAAGATTTTAATTTAAAAAAAAATTTATTTTTATTTTAGAAAACTGAAGATGTCTTCTGGTTTTGTATTCAAAAATGTATTGCTGGCAATAATTTTTTTCTTTTTTTTTCAAAAACATCTTGTTGGTAATATTTTTCCTTCAATGTATATTTTTTTCTATAAAAGTCTATTTTGTGGAATTGGATCTGAGTTTGAATTTGGGTTTTGTTTAATGGCATATCAACCTCTGCAGGTTATTTAATGACAAAAAGGTGGTGTTTTAAGATATTTTTTAATGTTCCATTATAGTGAAAAAATAGATTTAGTCAGATTTTGATGAAAAAAAAAATTTTTTCATTTTAGAAAACTGAAGATGTTTTAATTTTATATTAAAAAATGTATTGCTGGTAATAATTTTATTTTTCCTTCAAAAATGTATTATGGTAATAATTTTTCTATAAAAATCTATTTTTATGTATATACTTCTATAAAAGTGTATTTTTATACTTTCATAATGTTTTGACCTGAGTTTGGAGGGTTTAACTATTTGCCCACAGCTGGGACCCTAACAGGTGCTACCACTCCAAGTCAGGGTGGACCTGGAAACAACAGCAATTAAGAGGTGGTTTCATGCTCCTCACAATCTCCCAATCAGAGGTCTTGCTGTTGGATGACATTTTGTTTTGATGAGCAGAGGTCAAAGGGGTCAGCAGCCAAGATAAGACAAAGTGCACAAGAAGCTACTGCTGTCATAGTCTGTAAGGTAACTATTTAAGTGACGTCAGCTGTCACGATTCAGAGAGTTGACTTTAGCAGGCAGACAGCAGTTGAGAACTCGTGCGTGTGTCTATCGCCAACTAAACTTCGACTCCACCCTACTCTACACTGAGAAGAGAATAACAAAAATATTGTGTATTTTTATATATCTGTGTCAGCAATATTTTTATCAGCTACGCTGAGAAGATTGTCAATTTTGGGTCCAGTCTGTTCTTCCTTGAATTGATATACAACAGTAAATATAATGAACCCAATAGGAATTGGAACTTGACTGATTAACAATCTCGAGTGATGATCCATTACACCACTCACACCTGATATTTCCAAAGAAGTCACCTATCTAGGCATTGATTACACTTGATGTTGCTTAACTTTGGTAATCGTTTGGGAAAATGTTTCTACTTGATGTGGATGTAACCCAAGAATTTTAGTGAAATGCAGATATATGCAAATTTTGTAGCATGCATATATCTGCTCTTCCTAGTGACAAGTTTCTTCTTTTCAAAAGTTAAATGATTAAAAATTATGGCAGCAGAAGTAACCAAGGAGAGAGGAATCAATAAATGCAAAGTAGTGACAGCACCACTAAAACGGGGGGTGGGAGACCGATAATTCAATCATCTTGCTAAGTGGTTCTTTATGGAATATAAGGATTAAAATGGAAGACTGGAAACACTTCATGGATTAATTTTTTTTTTTTTTTCATCTTTCTAATGAAATTTTTCTTTTTTGAGTTATAAGGTCGATAAGAGTTGAATAGTGTCAGGAAGTTCTTTTATTTCCTATCAAGTTTTCAACCTTTTTAATTATATTTTCAGTTTAAGGGGGTAGGTGGATTAGTAGTCTGTGAAAAGAAATTGGTTTTTACTTTGAAATTATTTTTTTCCACCCATTTAATCATGTTTTATTGATTGAAAAATTACTTGTTCTCAATTTATTTTTCTAACTTTCAGAATTAAGTTTTTTTAAAACAGGTTTTGATATAAAGTTTCCAAATATTTTCCTTGAGAATTTTGTATTTTATTTTTACATGTATACATATTTAGCTCATTTTTTTTTTTAAAGTTAGTTTGTATAATTTGTTTTTTGTTGTTTTTTTTCAAAGACTAAAATTTTTTAATTAAAATTATTTTTATGCTTATGTCTTTGATAAATTTATTACGTATCTTAGCTTTTGACTTTTTCAAAATAATTTTCATTTTCTTGTTTTAAAGACATTGAGTTCTGCTTTTGTTTTTTTTAAAACCATTTTATTCCAGTTGTAAGTTTTTTTTTCTGATTTTGTTGATGCACTGCTACTTTACACCTCAATTCTTTTTTTAATATTGCTAATGCAGATCTTTTAACAAAATAATTTCTTTTTATACAATGACAGACACATTGCTTCCACTATCAACGTTAGAGCTTTACACTCAAATGACAAAGCACCATCATTACCATAAAACTATCTTAAATAAAAGCTTTCAAATATTTCTTTGATTATGAATTACATAAAATAAAAAAATAAACACAAACACACCAAGAAAAAAAGTCCATTTAAAGGTAAACTTTTGGCTTTTATAAAATAGTCAGCTAATCTCAAAAATGAACATAGGTAAAAGAATGAAAATAATTATAAAAAAAAAATATATATTTATAAAAAGTATTTATAAAAATTATTTTTTATAAAAATATGTTTAAACAAGTGTACCCCTGCTGTCAAAAATGACAGCAAAATATTTGAGAGTATTATCAGCAGGTCATCCCCTCTCAGTGTGACAGGAAGGGGTGCATTGTGTGTGTGTGCCTATATATATATATATATATATATATATTAACTATAGTAATAACAATACCAATAGTAGCAGAACTAACTCTGCTGAAACTAGCATTAATTAAGCTATAATTTAAATTGTCTTGTACAACCCACCGTGAACGAACTCAGAAGGGGAAGTAAAAAAAGAAACAAACGAAGTACATGAACAAAAAGTCAAGCACTCATAAGAAAAAAAAAAACCCAAAAAAAAAACCGTAAGACAAAAACCTTAACACTAAAGCACTCAAATTTCCCTGACGAAACCGTGGTAGGTTGTTGGCTCTTGCTTAGATTTTCTGTCTCTCTCTCTCTCTATATATATATATATATATATATATGTCATCCGCAGACAGATCTGTTTTGCCGTATCACAGGTCATCAGTATGGTTAGACTCCGATTGCTTTTAGGCCAGGATTGAAACTCGACCGAATTGGTGTCAGTCGGCAATTCTACCTCTGGGCTATGGGCGCTCGGTAGAAGAAGGCAGACTTTTTAGCGTGTATATTATCATTGTACACACCCAATAGCCAGAGTGCTCTAATTCATTTTACTGAATGAGCAATACGAACATGCCAAAGCAGCTACTGTTTTTCAAAGTCTACCATTCCTCCAAAGTGCTCAATCAGGGTGTACATATTACATATAACAAAATGGTTTTAACAACTGACATATTAAATTTATTTGTTTGAACATTATTTTTAATCGATAATTGTATTTGAGTACATATTCTGTTTTTAATCAAACAGTATATGCATATATTTATTTCTACTGGCCTGATCAATTGGTAGCTTCCCCTATGTTGTTCGGGTTCACAGGTTTGAATCCTGCCAAATGGCAGACACATTTTCATAACAAAATTTATCATAAATAATCAGGCCTGAAGAAATAACTATATAAATATACTGCTTGATTAAAAACAGAATATCTACTCAAATATGAGTATCAATTAAAAATAATATTCAAACAAATAAATATATATATATATATATATATATTCTTTACTACTCAACATAATTATAACAAACTAATAAAAGAATAAGGCAATGTTAAAGAGCAAACAAATGGCAAGAACTTTAAGAACTGGTAATAAAGAGAATGAACTAAGCTGACGCCATCTTGCTATTGTGCCTATCTCTCATATATATTTCATTTGTAAATGATTTATTACACAACACATGGTAGAAACCTAGGTCATGTAATAACTCGTTTACAAATAGAAAATATTCAAAAGTTCTACAATATAATTGTATTGAACACTTAAGTGACGTCATAGAACAGCATTGCAAATTTGCGAACTGCGTTTGTTATTTTTGGTAACTATTGCCATTGCCTAGCGGAGTTTTAAGTCAACACAAAATAAAATTGTTGGTGATGGTGGATGTTATTGTGTTACCATCTTAATAACCTCTCTGAAGATGGCTCATGTGAGCCAAAAGCTTAGAACCAAATTAATAAAAAATTATCCAAATGTTGGAGAATTTTTGTCTTTATTTTCAACTGAAATTAAAGCCAAAATACAACGTTTAGAACGGCTCATGGTTAAACATGATAGACATTCATTGTCTCTTATATTTAACAGTATATGTTTAGAAAGAAATGTGTGTGTGTGTGTATATATATATATATATATATATATATATATATACACACACACACAATATATATGCATGCACACACAAATAAACAATGGTCTTTATTATAATGGATAGGATAATTAGTCTTTTAGAATTTGAATTTTCTAATTTGTTCATTTTACCAAATTTTAATTTATATTCATTTTTAATATTTTTCTTCACAAAACACTACAGGATCCTCATTTTCATAGAATAAAAAATAAGATTTTGTGGGATTATTTAAAGCTCAAACATATTTTGAATTTTAAGAAGAATTCTTTTTTTTTTTTTGTGATTGATTATTGCATTAAGAACTGTTTTTTTTTTTGGATAAAGATTTTTTCCAGACACAAGTCCTATTTATGCAAAAGATGAGGTGAGAAAATGGATTCATACCTTTCTGAAGTGTATTCTGCCCATAAAATGAATGTAATGAACCTAAATGGAACTTGAACTTGGGTCACCAAATTCTTATTCCAAGCACACTCTTGAATTGCCTCCTACTCTGTGTGTGTGTGTGTGTGTTGGATGTCATACTGAGAGTTTCCCAGCACCCACAGTATGACCTCTCAAACATGGGGAATATATATTTATAGGATTTACCTGTCTTCTTTCCAGGCTTGGTAAATATGTGTCTGGCCCAGATACCAAACCTGATATGCTACACTACCAAACATAATAGCACTTATTTTTAGAAAAAAAAGTGGGTCACTAAGTGTTACCTGACAAGTATGTATTAGCTGGGAAAAAATAAAATTAAAAATAAATTTGTAAATTTATTATTGTATAATTTTGTTTGTTCCCACTCTTAGTTAACACGGCCATTATACTTTGCCAATACTTCATAAATAATCGACTGTTCTATTTTAATCATTTGGAAAGAGATATCTGAAGCACCACGTGGTTTGAGTGAGAAAAATAAAACAAAGGTAAGACAGAAGTGTTTATGCCTGTTTCAGTGACATGGAAAAGTTTTCAGTTTTAAATCTTTTCAGTTGTACCCACTTCTTACAAGAAGCAGCGTTCATATTTATGATTTTTACTGCACTATTTTGCTGAAGTTGTTAAGCTCAAATATTTAACAATGTGATAAGGGAACTTCTAAAGATTTTATTGTTGTAGAAGTTACCATGAGCTTATTCAATCATTAACTTAAGGTTCATCAGAAATTCTTCTTCTTCTATGTGCCCTGTCCCTTCAGGACGTAGGCGATCATGGCTCTCCACGTCTCCCTATCCCTTGTGGCTCTTAGTATGTTTGCTCCTTTTGCTCCTGGCAACCCCCGTTCCGTCATCCACCTGATCAGGCCCTGCAAGTATGTTATCCGCTGCCTTCCTCTGTCTCTCCTTCCTTCTATCTGTCCAGTCAGTATCAGGTTCTCCAGGCTCTCCTTCCTCATTGCATATCCCAGGAACTTCAGTTGTCTCTTCCTGATGCTCGGCATCAATTTCCTTTTTGTTGCCATTCTTTCTAACACCTCGTCGTTGCTTGTATGTTCAGTCCACGATATCCGTAGCATCCTTCTGTAGAACCACACATCAGAAATTACAAATAGAAAAACCATGGGTCTTTCTAGATACAATACTGATTGGATACCAATAAAATTTGATTAACTTCTGATTTTTGGTAGAAGCTAAAAATTAAGCAGCATCTGAAACATAAATTTTAACATTGTAGCATAGTAGGGAGCTGGTTAATGTTTCTTTGATTTAGCCTTGTGTCAGACTTAACTGAACTCCCTGCAGCTTACAAGTTTTATGTTGAATTATCATCAGGACGTTGTTTGTTGCCAATAGTGTAGAAATGTGGATTAATAAAATATACATTTTTCATGTTAAAATAGAAGTTTATTAAAAGGAGGAATAACATAAGTTGTAGAAGTTAATGTTCGATTAGAAACATTAAGAGGTAAAGGGTAGAGTTTTTACAAAATATTCTAGTAGTAATTGTTAAAATAGATAAAAATTAAGAGAGAGAGGACAATGTCCAGGTCGCTTGAAGTTACATTTTAGATGTGTGTCTCTTATGCTGCTCCCATCTGACTCTTGACTGTCCTCAAGTGATGCAAGTCGCTTCCATTGGTCAAAAATCATTTTAACACCTACTTGTAAAATCTGTGTTCCACTTTTTCTTTAAGAACATGATCAATCCTTTTTCTATTTGTGAAAACCCAGGATTTCACACATTGTGAATTTTTGTAAAAGTGAAGAAGGGAGGTTGATTTTTTAATTAATTTCTTATCCTCTACAAAATAAAACATCTCTCTTAATTATCTGAATGAATTTGTTTTACTTTCCATCAGTATGGCTGATGCTAACCTTCAGGAGAGTGACTCCATGTGCCTTCTCGTTTAGGTTAACATTTTCCACTGACATGAACTGGACAGATTATATGAAATCAATTGCTAGGTTTGCTGCTTGGAAAGTTGCTACACTGTATCATGCTAGACAATCTTACACATTTACAAGTCAGTCATTTGGCCATGCATTGAATATTTGCTGTCTCAGCTGATGTTTCTGCTATGTATTTAGTGAGTACGTTGTGGTGCAGTGGATATCAACTTGAAACAACCAATTGGAGTGCAGAGTTCAAATTCCAGTTGAATTCCTTGCATTTACCTATGCCCAAATACCCTTGGGAAAAGTATTAATCTGTCTCTTCTCTCTAGTTCTGGATTAAATAATAGGACATTGGGTTCTATAGCCTTGGCTGGCAACCAGTCTACTGTAGAAATCAGTGGCAATCTACTGCGGGATAATTTTTCTGCCCGGTCAGTCATGTCTCTTTTGATTCATGATCGCCCAAAGTAGGTATCATAGATGGCACTTAACTGACTGACTGATTTATTGAGTCATAAAATAAATCCAAAGAGGAATCTGCAATGTTATTAGCCCTGACATGGCATCTCGATTTCAGTCACTTCACCTGCTTCCTTGACATTAACCCATATGTGCCCATCATACCAAACCTATACAAAATTCTATATTTTTTTGTAGAAAACTTATACTGAAAATGAAAAAAAAAAAATAGGGGAAACAAAAAAAAAGAAATAATGAGGAAAAGCATCTGTAACAAACAATGGCAAGAAGGTTTGTTTTCTTACTATAAATCAGGTGAGAGTTGAATTTGATGCATGCTGTTGAGAAAGGTTTTAATCTCTCACTTCACCTTCCTGTTTTAGGTTAACTCCCTTGTTCCCTGTTTAGGATGTGGTTTCCGACTTTCTCTTTTCCAATCTTTTCTTTTTTTATTTTCAATTGGAGTAGATAAACTAAACTATCACCCAGTTCACACTCCACCCACGTCTATTGAACAGGTGAAGAGGCTCATCCCTTGTTCCCTGTTTAGGATGTGGTTTCTGGCTTTCTCTTTTCCAATCTTTTCACTTTTCTTCTTTTTATTTTCAATTGAAGTAGATAGACTAAACTATCACCCAGTTCACACTCCACCCACGTCTATTGAACAGGTGAAGAGGCTCATCCCTTGTTCCCAGTTTAGGATGTGGTTTCTGGCTTTCTCTTTTCCAATCTTTTCACTTTTCTTTTTTTTATTTTCAATTGGAGTAGATAGACTAAACTATCACCCAGTTCACACTCCACCCACGTCTATTGAACAGGTGTAGAGGCTCATCCCTTGTTCCCTGTTTAGGATGTGGTTTCCGGCTTTCTCTTTTCCAATCTTTTCACTCTTACGTAGCCCTCTGTGGTTCAGTGGCATTACCGCCTTGCTCGGGGTGATATGATTAAAAAAAAAAAAAAATAAGACAGACTGGGTTCTGTAGCCTTGGTTGGCAACCAGTCTATCAAAGCAAGTAATGCCAACCTACTGTGGATGTGTGTTGTGGTGCAGTGGATATCAGCTTGGAGTGAGAAATCAGAGAACCGAGTTTGAATTCCTCTGAATTCTTTGCATTCACTTACGCACAAATACCTTTGGGAACCATATTAATCCATGTTTTCCCTTCAGATTATGGTCAAATAACAGAACACATTGGGTTCTGTAGCCTTGGTTGGCAACCAGTCTACCACAGAAAGTAATGGCAAGTTACTGTGGGAAAATCTTCCACCCAGTCAGTCATTTCTTTCGAGACATGAGTATCCAAACGTGTATCATGGATGGCACTTAACTGACTGACTGTGGGGAAAATCTTCTGTCCAGTCAGTTATGTCTCTCTCAGCACATGATCAACCAAGTATGTATCACATATGGCATTTAACTGACTGACTGATATATCAGGTGAGGCCAACATTTCATACTTGATGTACCAGTTTTTCTCTATTTTGGTTCAGATGTGCCAAAAAATTTGTATTCCCATTAATTCTTGTAAAAAAATATTTAGAATTTTTATATAAATATTGATTTAACAGAAGAACAAAATGAATATTAATTCTCTTAATGAGACTTTTGAGTGTTTAGATTTTGACAAACTTTTCATGTTTGGAATTAAATCAGATGTTGAGAGAAGCAGAGAATTCTTGAAATTTTTATCAGTCAATCACAATCAAGTTCAGTTTTTAATCAATTTCAGAGCCAAAAATAACCACTGATACAATTTTCTATGCTCTGGTAAATATTCACAGAGCAGCTCATCAATTTTCACTTTCAATAATTAATTTTTTTTCTCAAGTCAACAAGTTTCTTGCGTATATTGCTTGTCTTCTTCATGAATTTTGATTACTCCATAAAAATGGGCTTACACATGAAATTATTTTAAAAATGGATTTCAAACAATATTTGCAATTCCCTGATTTGTTTTAATATATTTTATGCAATTGCTGTTTTCTTCAACATATTTAACATCCTTTTAAAGTTTGGATCTTAATTGAGAAGTGAATGTACTCAATTTCAGCATACATGCACTATAGAGCCAAGTACACATTTGTAGTTCCTGAGGCCTCGAATGATTTTCAGTGCGATTGTAGAATTGTATAAATTATTTTTTTTTTACTTAAAAAAACGATAAAAACTAATACATCCCTAAAAAAAAAAAAAAAAAAAAAAAATATATATATATATATATATATATATATATATATATTGGGGTTTAGCTAAAGGAACTGAACACCAATCAAGAACTAAAATTCCTTAAAAGAGCTTAAATTTTGCATTTAAACTATTTATATTGCTTTTGGAAGAATTTCAGTACCAAAAATGAATTCAGTTTCCCCAAAAGACAAGAATAGAGGTCTAGATCATAATTTTCTGTTAAACATAAAGGAAGTTGTCAATAGCTAATATTCAATGTATGGCACCTGGTGTTAAAACCAGGCAATGAATAATTTAATACATGAAAGGAACCAAGTATATTTTAAATATCTTCCAGAAAACAATTTTCTTATATAGGAGTGTACTCCTGCTGTAAAAAGACGATGGCAAAAATATTTAAGAGAATTATTAATGGTTTCCTTACAGGCTATTGTGACAAGAGGGAATTGCACATATAAATACACAATGATCTTTGTTAGAATAGAGGAATCTTCACTACCCAATAACATAATTATTGAAAAAAATTAATAAATAAATAAATAAATAAGACTGTTAAAGAGAAAACACATGGCAAGAGGTTTAATAACTGGTAGTAAAGAGAATGAACTGAGCTGACACTGCCTTGCTATTGTCTCTCTCTCTCTCTCTATGAGTGTGACAGGAGGGAGGGATATATATATATATATATATATATATATATATATACACACACACACACACACACACACACACTATATACACTCTCACACCCTGATTGAGCACTCTGGAAGAATGGGAAACTTTGAAAAACAGTAGCTACTCTGGCATGTACGCATCGCTCATTCCATAATGAATTAGAGCACTCTGGCTATTGGGCATGTATAATGATAATGTATATGCTAAAAGTTTGCCTTCTACTGAACTCCCATAGCCCAGAGGTAGAATCGCCGACTAATGCCAATTCAGTCGGGTTTCAATCCTGGGTAAAAAAACAATCGGAGTCTAACTGTACTGATGAGCTGTAATACAGCGAAACAGATCTGTCTGAGGAAGACTATATATATATATATATATATATATATATATATATATATATGCACATACGGACAGATACACATCGATATATAAATATTAATCAGGTCTGAATAGAACAGTAATGAATGCTGTATAACAGAGCAAAAATATATATTAATAAATAGACATTATCATACATTTTAGGCATGACTTCATGTGTTATGCAATGATCAAGTGCATATTATGGATAATATGCACCTGAGGATTACCTAATGCATAAAATTCCAAGTCATGCCTAAATGCAGGATAATATATGGGCGTGTCTGTGGATGACATATATATCATACACAAATACACAATGGTTTTTATTAGAGTAGATCACTCTTGTTTTAATACTTCTGAACTAAAAAAAAAATTTTTTTTTTTTTTATTGGTTGGGGATCAGAACTAAAAAAACAAAGCAGGCAAAATATAGCAAAAAAAATTCCGTTAATTTGACTGAATTTTAGATCGTAAGACTGATAGATTATTTTTGAATAAGAGTGTCAATTTCAACCTGTGTTGTCTGTAACATTCATTTTAACATCCCAATGAGTTTCTAAGGAAAAAGAAGCAGAACTGATTCCCCAGAAATAAATCCAGAACTCATCATTTAAAGTTAAATGATTAAATAAATGATAATAACATGACGAATACTTGAAATTAGGATAAAGATAAGTTCTGAAATCCTAAAACTGTCTATTTTCAGATGAGATGCAGCACATTTCACTTGGGAAATTCTCTAAAAATGCCTAATATCTTTTTGCGAGCTACACTGTGGACTGCACCGATATTATTTGATAAATGATTTGCTTTTGTCCTGTCATTTCAAATTTGAATCCTTTAAATGGCTGGTATGACGTTCATTTGTGGTGCAGTGGATATTGGCTTGGAGAACCAAGTTTGAATTCCGGTTCAATTCCTTGCATTCACTTACAGGCAAATACCCTTGGGAAAGGTATTATTTCATCTCTTTCCTCCAGTTATGGGTTAAATAGCAAGACAGATTGGGTTCTTTAGCCTTGGCTGGCAACCAGTCTAATGCAGAAAGTAATGGCGCCCTACTGCAAGATAATTGCCTGCTCAGTCAGTCATGTCTTTCTAGACATGATTGCCCAAGCATGTATCATGTATAGCACTTGACTGAAATGGCTGGTAATATCAACTAAAAATAGATCAAATCATCAATTGTTATCTAAATAGAGAAAAAAAATCTTTACTTCCTTAGGCAGCTTATTTTCTTTTAGAGAAAACTTCTTTTCCATTTCCAAAATTTACTCAGAACCTATCTTGCCATAACAGTTTACAATGAAGGACAAATACCCATATTTCTAAAAATTAACATTTTACAGAACTCTCTGAATTTTTGCCTATTCCATTCTCTTGATATTATAGTATTAATACAGTTTTTATAATTGGTAAGCTAACATGCTAAAAGTTTTAATTCTTGTTCACATCAGTGTGCACAAAAATTGTGAAACATCCAGTGTACATTTGCAAGGAAAATAAAATTGAAAATATTGTCAAAGGTAGAAATGAAAATGCACCTGAGGATGTATGGGGATTGCTAAAGATGAATTCAAAAAGCTAAGCAGAGTATTAAGAGACAGAAAAAATTTAATTGGAAGAAAAGTAAAATGTACTGAACTGTTATGTGATATCTGTCTCTCTGCTTGGCTGCAAATGCTGACAATATCCGCAAAGATTAAATGGAGACTTGAAGCTAAAAAAAATTTGTAGTTCTGTGAGCAACTGCAATGTTTTGGAGAGAATGTAAATAAAAAGAAAACATATGCTTGACATCAAGAAAAGGCAGTTGAAATTTATGGGGTACATAATGAGAAAGAAGGGCTTGGAAAACCTGATACTCACAGGACAGATTGAGAGAAAGAGGGACAGTGAGAAGCAGCATGAAATATACTTGTTGAGCTTGAGTAAATTGATGGCAGAAAAGAGTTTGGGAGAAATAACAAAAAGGCAAATCTTATTAAGAGCTACAAAAAACAGGAAGGTGTCGAGGTGTAGAAAGCATCTAGGTCCTGAAATGGAACAGCACAAAGATGATTTTCAAAATATTTTGTTAATTATTTATTGCCTAGTGCAGACCCACTAGTAATGGTGAAAATACTTATATTCATATGCCATATAAAATGACGGCAACATATATACTGATGTAGCCGCTACTGAGTATCTTACATTAAGACATAAGAAAAAAGAAAAAATCCAAGCCCAAGCCTGACCGGAGGGAAACATTCCCTTCCGTATACTTGCTTCCCTGACAGCTACAATCTCCAAGAATTTAAATCTAATATCAGTTGCCATCTCCTATCTCCTTGGCTCACATCCTTTCTCTGACAACCCTTGTATCATGTTCTTTTCCATGTCCACTCTACTCTCATGCAACTCTCTTCACACCAAGGGATCTTATCCTTCTCTTGCCCATTCTCTGACACCCACTCTAACTTGTCCCTATTTCTCAACTCTCTCCTCTTATGTAACCCCTGTGCACTAGTGGCAGTATTGTATTGCTTAGGGTAAAATGATTACAAAAAAAAAAAAATTCTTCATTACTTGACGACATAGTTATTGCAAAACAATAAAATCCATAAGGTACTGCTAAAGAGTAAACACATAACTACTAGTTATTAAACCTTTTGCTAAGAAAATGAACTGAGCTGATTGCTGCCTCGCTATTGTCTCTCTTCCCTATGAGTGTGACAGGAGGGATATATATAATATAAAAAATAAACTTTTCTGTTACGCCCAATGGTCTGTAGGGCAGTGTTTTTATTGTTTCTGTAACAAACTGTTTTTTATGGGGCAGGGTTGTTAGCCCTGTGCCCAACCCCAAACCTGCAGGAAGGTGATTTTCTAAGCGTAACTTAGACATGACACATGGCCAAAAGTAGTGGGTACCCAGTGAGGATTGAACTCACTACTCAGGCAGATATGGGGGGGTTAAACCATATTACCTAGCATATTAATTCTAGCGAGATGAGCTTGTTCACCATTACACCAATGCCGACGGGCCAATATATAAGAAGAGCAGATACAAAACTAAATTAATGTATATAAAACCAACTATTAACCTTGAATCATCTAATACCAAAAATAAAAATAAATGTAGAAAAAGGAAGGTAATATGGTTTAACCCCCCATACTGTAGACTAATATTAATATAGGAAAATATTTTCTAAAGTTATTAGATAAACATTTCAATAGCAACAATCCTCTACATAAAATCTTTAATAAGAACACATTAAAAATGAGCTATTCCTGTACTCCAAATATGGACAATATTATTTACACAATAAGCAGATTCTAAAGAATTTATATAATACTGATTCACGGTCTGGAATTTCTAATGATTGTAATTGTAGCTCCTTGAGTATCTGCCCAGGTGGAAGGCCAAGTGTAAATCCACCCGGGTAATCTACGAAGCTCAAATCTCACCATCCAACAATAGAACAAATTACCAGGCTTATATTAGTATATCCGTAGGAGATTTTAAGCAACATTATTACAATCATAGGTATTTCTTTTCCAACCCAAATCAGAGATATCAAACAGCCCTTTTATGAAGATTTTGGAAAATGAAGGAAGAAGGGCCAAACCCCATAGTTAGTTGGAAACTGATAGGCTCAGCTCATACCCCTAGAAATTTTCACGATAGGTGCAATCTATGTTTACAGGAAAAAATACAAATATTAAAATACCCAAATCAGCACCTACTTTTGAATTTACAGAAAGAATTCATTAGCAAATGCCACCATAAGTCAAAATTTGTGAATTTAAAAACTAAAGATTTAAATTTTAAATTTAATCTATGATTTTAGAAGAATAAATAATTTTTTTTTAAGCTAGTAAATTTGAACCCAACTACCAATTACTGACCCCAGTCTTATAGATTTCTTCTTTCTTCCTATCTAAATATCTAGTATTTAACATGTAAGAATCTGTAGACTAACTTTTAGCCCCCATTTTTTTCCTGCAACTTTATATATTTTATTTTGTTTTTGTGAAGATTCTTATTTTCATTTTGTTGGTCGTAACTGTATTACTCATTTAACTTCCCTGGGCCTTGTTATAAATATATATATGTATATTTTGATTTATTTTTAATGCTAAATCCAATTTACCTTTTATACATAAAGGTTAGTTTTGGTTAACTTTTAGCAGGGCCCTTACAATAAAAATAAAATATAATAATTTTGTTCCTTTCATACAAAGCCACCTTTAACTTAGGTTCTTAAAGTTTTCAAAAAATTAGAATTAAACTTAACTTGTGAATTGCAAATATCCTTTAGCTTTTTAAGTAAATTATGTTCAGGAATATGTGTGTGTGTGTGTATATATATATATATATATTTGTAGAATTGGATTCCTTTGAAATTTACCTTTAAAGTTAATATTTTTATTTATATTTTAATTTATATTTAAAATTTATATTTAAATTTAGATTTGTATGTCAAAATTTTTTTTATAAAATTTTGTCCCATTTATTTAAACTAAAATCGCTTTAGTAAATTTTTTCAATGTTTATTTCAACAAGAATGATAACAGTTTCCTTTATTTCTATGGAAAAAGTTTTTTTCCCCCTTTTTCTTTTCTTAGCTTTCTTTCATGTCAACCACCTCTTCTTCCTTTCTTTTTTGTTCCCCCCTACCACTTCTAGTCGCCCAGACATGGCTAAATTTCAACTTTTTAACTCACAACTCAGATAAGGGAAAGAGGTGTCTTCTAAAAATAGACATAAGTATCTGTCTGCTTCCCTGTTTACTTCTTTAAATTCAAACATTATTAATCCCACCCCTTTTTATTTTTCTGTGATGAAAATATTTTTTTGACTTTTGCCAGCATCAAATCTTTTGTCATTTGAATTTGATTGAATAAAAATATTTTCGTTGCTGAAGACGCAAGATTATTCTCATAGAAATGGCTATTCAACGAATTTGAACATCGAAATAATTGTTTTATTATATATATATATATACACACACAAAAAAAAAAAAACAAAGAAAAAAACAGCCTTTATTATAATGGAGAGGATTCACTTTCATATTTAAGTGTATAGGTAGGGTGATATTTTGACAGGATAGATTAAATAACCAGCTTTCACGTTCAACTAATGAAGACTTTCTTACCACCCATCTGCACATCATGATGTACAGTTGGAGACATGCCCACATGTGGCTTGCTTCTCCTCTCTGCATGGCCTGGAACTCCTCTCAAGGGACAAACTGTACAACATCAACAAGCAGCATCAGAACTACTTTCAACAGTTATGACAGTTTCTCTAAGTGGAACTTTCTAACTTCCAGCTAAGTGATACTTGTTCCCTAAAGTTTTTTTATTTACTTTTTTCCCTTTAAGTCAAGTAGCTGAGCACTTGAAGATCTTACTGTTGTTCATAAAAAATGTCAGACACTTTACATTATGATAAAATTATTTACTATTCACATTGTCCATGGTTTACAGCCAGATGCTGAAACATAGGTTCTTGTAAGATTACTAAAGTTAAGCAATGTTGAACCTGGTCAGTACCTAGGTGACTGAATGGGGGCTGTAAGCTTGAATGTGTGGGTGGTGAAATGGATAAGAGAATGGCATTAAAAAAATCAGAGAGCCAAGTCCCAATTTTAATTGAGCTAGTAATATCCACTAATATATACTTGCTTTCTTGACGGCTACAACCACCAGGAATTTAAATGCAATATCAGTTCCCATCTCTTATCCACTTGACACCAGTCTTTTATACATCACCCCATGTATCTTGCTCTTTTCCTTTATCTCTACACTCCCATGTTCACATTCAGCCCTTGCCCTTTCTCTGACACCCCTTGTAACTGGTTCATCTTTCTCTTCACTTGCCTCCTGCCTAAACTTTTACTCTCTTATGTAGCCCCCTGTGCATCAGTGGCGGTACCACCTTCTTTGGGGTGAAATGATTTAAAAAAAAAAAAAAAAAAAAAAAAAAGAGAAAGAAAGCTACTTGATATATGATTGGGCTCACCATAGATGATGCCAGAATTGACATTGTGTTAATTGGCCTTCAGAGAAGATAAGTGCAGAGTTGATCTCAGATTATATCTAAGCTGGGGTTGCATATCAATGGCAATCTTGCCAGGTAAATAAGTATCAGTCCAGTTGCTCCTGAGATATCAGCACAGGAAATAAACTGCCTAGTTATATGTAAACACTCACCCTAAAGAGGAGATGAATAATTTCTCTCAGACATTGCATATGTGATGAGGGCCCAGGGCAATGTGAACACTAATTCAAAAAGACCATATTTAAATAAAATATGTTATTGTTGTATATCCACCTGTATACAAGAATAGGGTGTTCCTATCCTCTTAAATAAGTGGACACTATTGAAGTGTAGAGTGATTATACTATCAGTGTATCTACTTATGCAGAATGTGAGTCTTGTATTTGTTGATATATTACTATTCCCAAGCATCGTTTTAGTGATTATTCATGCAGTGACCTTTTAGGTTTACAACAATTATGAATGAGAGATTTAAATTTTGTGTTTTTATTGGTGTGCACAACAGCAATAGAACACAACTGTACCTTGTTTATAGATATTTTCATAGTAATTATTCTGATGATCTTTCCTCTTTGTTAACTGGACTTGAATCTCAGCACAGTAATAGATTGGCTGTTAGGTCTCATTTTACAGTTGAAATGGCTAGATGTAACCCTAAGCTCTATGCTAATAGTTTCTTACACTTTTCATGGGAATCTTACTGCTCTTTCATTAACTTTGATCTTCAAAAATTTAAATGCAGTGTCAATCACCATATTACTTCTCCCTAATTCCTATTTTTTATTGTTTTTGCTCCTTAATAGTATTTTTTCTTATATTTTCTAGCATTAACACTCATTAATCTCTTGCATTTTAGTGGCTTTATTGCCTTGCTTGAGGGTGAAATGATTACTTTCTGGCTAAAAAAATGTTTTTTAAATTCCTAAAAGCTTTTCCAGCAAATTTTATCTGATTAATCTTACATATCATCAGTGCAAATACTGGTGAATTTACTCAAATCTAGTTGTAGATTTTCCAGGCATGATTGTATTTTGTCATATATATCCTTGGTATGATGATAAACTACATCCGGCAGCAAAGCCTCTGATTTGGATGTTTTGAGGATTGTGGCACTACCTTTTTATTGTTCTACTCTGATCCAGGGTAGTAGCACATGTCAGGGTCCCATCTATGTATAAATAGTGTCCCCTACCAAAAAAAAAAACAAACCCAAAACAAACTGTTCTAAGTATAATATGAAACTGCATTAGGCTGTGTAAGAGTCTTTAGCTTTGTATAGCAACTTGTCTAAGAAATAAAAGAAATAAGTCTCTGAAATAAAAAAAATCTATACCTCCTCTGTGTAAAAAAGGGTAGGATGAACTCTAACCTTGGTAGATCATCTACCTCAAGATGGTGTGTTGATAAAAACCACAGTTTCCAGTCTCCTAACCTGGCTGGTGTTAATAAGTGCATACAAAACTATATATAAAACTCGCTCCAATATTTCATGATGGTTCAATTACGTATGATAGATAGACCATATAAAACAGACCCAGCTGACCAAAGATTCTTTAAGGAAATTGAGATTACAGCCAGACCTTACACAAAATTGGGCAGCCTGGAAAAAGAGCCACCAAGAAAACCCCATCTAACCCATGCTAGCATGGAAACAGACATTAAACAATGATTATAATGATGTCTCATAACTTCTTCAGATACATTAAAATTATCATTAATTCTTTAAAAAAAAAAAAAAAAAAAAATGCTTAATTGAGCTACAACACAGACATCAGTATATTTCTCCAAAGGTTAAGAAAATACACTACAAGCATTCAAAAGGTCTTTCAGTAGTATAACATTACTATTTGGCCGATCTCATATCTGTTTTTTGACAGTAATTTGGTCAACTTTCTGTTTGATAGTCATGTATCACCAAGACATCTTACAAATATTTTGATACAAAGCTGAACAATTTCTTCCCCGTCTGAAAGATTCAGTTGTCTTGTTTTCTTTTAGATCAATTTTGAAAGTCCCGTGGGATCACCACACTTTCACATCATTTCATCTATTTTGCCTTTTGCTTCTTTTAATCATACATTCATTCAGACTCAAGCACTCTAACTTCAGATAATACACAATGGTTTCCTTGAAAGAACTTATTTTTCTATTGTTTACTAAATTCATATCTTGCCATCATTTTCTGCTTTTCTCTTGTTAAGATGTGCAGGTAATGTAATGTTAGTGTTTTGGAATGAGAAATCCGAGAACTGTGTTCAATTTCCAGTCATGTTTGTTACATTCAGTGACATGCAAATACCCTTTAGAAAGATATGAATCTAACGCTTTCATCCACCTATGGGTTAAATAATAGGAATGTATCTAGAAAAATCATTGTTATTCTCAAAATATTTTAAATGCAATAATCACTCACCAAGAAACAAATAATTCTCATGATTCAAAATGTATTTCCACTTAAAATAACCTACATAGGGTTGATATCCATAAAACCCAAATCAATCAATTTCCGTTAATTTTATTTTGTGTTATATAACCCTTTCTCCCTAGCCCCTTAACCTCCAGTGTTTTCCTCTCTGGGTTGAAAAATTTACTTGGTCCTAACTTAAGGGGTTGGCTGTGGATCTCCTGAGCATTTGTAGATTGTTCGACAAGCCCACTGGTGTAAATCTGCTTCCTGCCACGTTGTGATTATTGATCCAGAAAGCGGAAGTGTTGTTGGTCCGTTCACGGTAGACTGAAGATGTAGACACGGCTGGGGAGTCTGAATTAAGAAATTTAGTATGCAGCACAAAAAATAATGCCTGCAGAAAGCCGGACAAACAACTATTCAATGGTTACATTTTTAACGTTGTTTATATAGTAGAAAAGAAAAAGGGTTAAGGAAAAGGAAAAGTATTTAACATAAAAAAACTCATACACAGGATTTTTTATTTATATATATATATATATATATATATAGATAGATAGAGAGAGAGAGTGTGTGTGTGTGTGTGTGTGTGTGTGTGTGTGTGTGTGATTAACTTGTTGTGGTAAACAAGCACCAGTCTAACCCTTTCCCACGGGTCTATCCTGGTCAATGTCACCGGCCTAACCCGATTTCTGTGCGGGGCTTAAAGTTATAGTGGTGTTCCTTCCTGGTCAACGTCCATCAATCTAACACCTTCGAGGAAATAGCATTTTGATCAATATTTTACATTAATTTTTATGGAATAAACTGCCAATGCTTGCCTGGGCCAATTCTCTTTTTTTAAAAATTCTCTCCAAACTTTTGGCAGAAACAATTCTTCTCAAATACAATGCTGAGACCACTGTGTCTGATCAAAAGTGCTGGCACAAATGACGGATGATGCAATTCCGATGTTGTTGGGCTGGTGACAAACATTAAGCTTCATATATTTGGCAGTTTTTCAGTGCAACCGCTATGATGACGATACTTGTCAAAGTTCTTCGGCGGCTATTAAATTTCAAAAATTTGCAACAAATTTGGGGTGATGATTAAAATTTTCAAATCATAAATCACTTTGTCAGGAGCCACTCAATCCGACTTCTCCATAAAACATCAGTTTCACATCATTTCATAATCATTTTCCTTGTTCCTCTCGGTGTCACCATCAGCAATTACAATCTGCAACAATAGGGTTAGACCCAAATGTAAGTAATATATAAATTATATTTGACTTTCCTTTTTCATACAAAGACATCTTTGGTTAGGAGGTTGTTTGGTCAGAGTTATCAACAATCTCACTTCATTGGAGAGACCTGACCTTACTCAACCGCACATTCACAGGGTTGTGGTCTGACTCACTTTTTCAGCATGACTACGCATTTATATAGAAAACCCGGTCGGTTATAACCGACCCTTAGCCATGCATGCAATTATCACGGGGTCCTGGTTGCTTCAGCCAAAAATCATGTGAACTCCAAAGTTCCTTCTAGCTTACTCAGCTCTATTTGAATTTTTAGTTAATAAAATTTTTTCGTTCATTTCCATTGTCTTCTAATGACCCAGATTCAATGGGTACAACTTCTGCCCTAGATCAGATTTCTCCATTAGTAAACAAAATATGCTGGTTTAATGTCACTATTCCAATTTACTTCAAAATTTTTTTTATAAAAAAAAAAAAAAAAATTGCCATGTTTCACATTTATGACGTTTTGGCTGTTTCGGCCTTCTTCAAGTGCTAGGAACTTTGAAACCCTCTAAACGTGTGTGAGTGAGTGAGTGAGAGAGAGACTGTCACAGTTATGATATATAATAGAATAGGAATTTTCCAAAAAATTACAAATATTCAACAAGAATAAATAAAAACTTAACACCATACCATATATCAGATTCAATTGTGAAACAATTGGCAAAAACCTATTTTTGATACATGTGTAATTGGTTAAGGAAAGCAAGAAGAAAAGGCTATTTACTGTAAGATAGAATGGGTGGTCATCAGCCAGACAAATAGCCATTGATGTGAACTATGAATTGGGGACTTCAGTTTCAAGTTCAGAAAGTTAATCTTTCAACTTCCAAACATGGTTACACAATTTTGACAAGAATCAGTATAAATTAATAAGCTGTAAATTAATTGTATTTTAACATGTGTAATCCCATGTATTTTAGTCTACATAAATATTATTGGTAAAAATGTTGGGTTGGAAACAGAAGCCTGAAGGCTTCCTTGGAGTTTCAGAAAATGCATCAAGAAACTAAGCAAAACTAACTTAAGTGACAAGAAAATCTCATTAGTAACAAAGATTGATTTAGCAGCTCAACTTCAGTCACTTTCTTACTGACAGGATGTGGCTTCCCTCTGTCTTTTCTACAAATATTTTCATGGTTTCTGTTCTGACAACCTTCTTTCCCTGGTTCCCCAACCACATGAATTTACTTGTGTTACTAGATTGGCATCAAGTCCTACCGTTTTACTCTTAAAATAGTCAAATATAACCGCCATTTCTACTATCAGTTTCTTTTCTAGCACTTCCTGCCTTCCCTTGCTTTCTGATCGCTACAATCATTAAAAGTTCAAATATAACCTCAACTGCCATCTTCTATCTCCCTGATTCCAATCTTTCAATTATCCTTTTTTCATATCCCCCTGTAACCCCCCCTCTCTCTCTATCAATGGCAGTCCTACCTTTCTTTGGATGATGAAAATAAAAAAAAAAACTTGTGAAATTGTACTGTTATGTCTACCCTTCCTATTAATAACAGTAACAGTTTCTTTGCCGATGAAGACATTTGAAGTGACAGAATTTTGAAGATGGATGCTGAGAATCCTATGGACTGACTAACAAGTTTGGTTTGGTTGCTTAATAGCATATCAACTCCTTTATGGGTCATTTAATGATGCAATCTTATTTTTTGTCAGCTTAATTATTTTTATTCTTTTTTTTTTTTTTAAATATATTGCTAGTGTTCTTTTTTTGTTTTGTTTTTTTACTATAAAAATATATTGCTGGTAATTTTTTATAATTTATTCCTATGTTTTCATACGTTTTCATATTTTTGCCCCACGATTACCACCACTTGTCAGGGTGGACCTGGGAACAACAGTAATCAAGAGGTGGTTTCATATGCCTAAAATCTGCCCAAACAGAGACCTTGCTGAAGCTACACAATCCTCATTTTGAGAAGACAAAATATTTTTACCTATTGCCACAGTTGCTTCATTGAAAACAACAAAAAGGCTCAATCATTCTTTCCTTCTTATTCTCATAATTTTTGCTTTCTACCACCTCTTTTATTAATATCATACATCTCATTCATCGTTACCATTTTAACAGTAACCCTTCACCTTGAGTGGCTCTCTAGCATTGTGTTGGCTGAACTTGAGTATAATATTATCAAGGATGAATTTTTAAATAAATTAAAATTCATCCTTGATAATGGGTAAAAATATAACTTAAAGCAGTATTTGTCGAGACTTCAAAGATGAGGTAGTATTTACACTATTTATATCCAGACTATTGTCCTCATCTTTGTTGCCATTTTCACAATGTTTCGGTCGTTGTATGCTCTGGCCTTCTTCAGGTGCCAGGAATTTCGACCCAAATCTTTTATTACAATCACTGGGATATATCATTTTCATTTATATTTCATTCTCATTCCTTGTGCAAAACCACTTCTGGTAGTCATGAGTTATCTCTCTTTAACCCTCTAGGTTATCTGTTCACAACTGCTGTAGCCTGGTATTGAACTCACAACTCTTGGGTCAAGTCACTGGAACTAACCAACACTTATATCCATTGGGCCATGTGTCCTTGAAGACGAAAGCACTTGGAAGAATAAAATATTCAAAAAACTTATTTAATTTATCTACTGGAAAGAAAAACAAAACAAAAAATTCTAAGATCCCATGAAAAATTATAAAAAATATTAACCACAGCACCTTGTTCATCATTTTAAAAAAAACTATATCTAAACATATATTGCTAAATATAACAGACAATGAATGTCTCATGTTTAATCATGAGCCATTCTAACTAGTGTATTTTGGCTTTAATTTCTGATGAAAATAAAAACAAAAATTGGACATAATAAACTTTCCTTGTCTATTATCTAAACATATATTGCTAAATATAATCATCTGCTGCTTCAATACACTATATATAAAAACAAACATCTATGAACTCATGCAAGTGAAAGAATTTCTGCCTTTCTCCAGTAATTTTGAAGGCCACACTTCTCTCCAATATCTATTCTTTATCTCTATCCCTGACTCATGTTGTGCTATCTAGCTCTGCCCTCTAGGCAACTCTTATGCGGTTCTGTCTATAAACATCTCTTTCTGCTCATCCATCAGCAAAGAACTTTCTTCTAGTAGGATATCTTTATCAACATGCAAATTGAGATTTATTCCATGATTTCTTTTGTGACATTGTGGTGATACCGACCGAGAAAAAGCGAGCAAACTGGATGTTGGCTCTATGCTGACCAGAAAGCTAATGAATAAAAATCATTTCCACGCAAGTGAATTCGCGCAGATGTTCCGGTTGAAAAATAAAAATTAAATATCAATTACCATTTCGTGAGCCTACACGAATTTTATTTACCAGCCAATGGGAAGCCTGGAATCAAATACAAGGATGAAATTCAAAACTAGATTTTGATCCAAAAAGCAAATATAAAAAGCAGAGACAAAGCATCATTAAACAGACAGGAAAACGAGAGAAGAGTGTAATTAATATTCCATAGTAGTCGAGCAGCTACTATGCTGACTTCTTTCTTTCTCCCGGTTCTCAAAAGTACTTATTGACCTCTTCAAAGACATTCCTCAAAGTACTTACTGACTTATTGACTTGCAAAGCGGCAACTTCTAAACGAACATTCCTTACCTTCAAGACGCTTCTACACTCCTAAGCCTTTTATCTTTTCAGCATTATATTTGTCTTGAACTCTCTAACCTCCGTTAGACTTTTATTTCAAGTATTATTTTAATTGTAAAAACATTAATTGAAATGTGTATATATATATATATGTTATTTTATACTCAAAATTGCCTTTCTTGATTTTATAATCATTTTATGAATTATAGTGGGCTATCTTCCCACAAGAATGGTATACAATTATCCTTCGCTAGAATGGAATCCTACTACAACTAGAAAAAGAATAAGGAAGAGAAGATATACCATCACTTAGAATAAAGCCTTTAGTCTTCCTGTTCAAAGGTTTCCTTTTGGATGAAAGCTGCCATTGATACTATTGTAGTGAACAAAAGAAGATCTACATTTAAAATTCAAATGCTAATCACTGACTCATTGATTTTGTTAGAAACACTCAAATTTATTTGAATTAAACTTTGCCTAGCATGCACACAAAAGTGAATCCAAAACAAAACTCATGAAACTTCACACCTTGATGCAAAATGTTTTTTGGACAATAGAAAACTAGGAAACATCTAAAAACAATTCATGTATTAAAATAATTCAGGAAATGTAGTCTAAAAACTAGTGAAAATTCATGGCTATCCTGATGTCAAATCCCTTTATATCAACATACCTGCTTAAGTTTAAACAACAAAAAACTTTGACAGTAAAAAATAAAACCCTCTCACTCAATAAATAAAAGGATTAGTAATTTGCTATTTTATCATAAAACATGTTATTTCTCTTAAAAATTTTTGAATAAAAATTTGAATTACTACTACTACACTCACTTTGGAGTGGAGTTTTAGCTTGCCTGTTGGAGTTTCTCATATCTGGTCCTTTCTGAAGTATTTTTGATGTACTGATGATGATGATTTATTAATATCTCACCACAAAACAACTTTACATAGATTAACTAAAGACAAAGGTATAATAGAATTTGATTAATGAAATAAAAACAAATGTTACATTGTGTTCAAACTAAAAAAAGTTCATTTTTTCATGTTAGTTAATTTTTTTTCATCATATAGAATATATCAAATTTTCTGTTTTTTGTTGGGCACCCTGTGTGTGATATATATATATATATATATATATATATATATATATATATGTTAATGTATATATGGGTAGTAAACTTTTTTTTAAGCATTCCCTATGTCTGTCTAACCACTCCTTCTCTTTACCTTCCCCTATGTAGCCCCATGCGCAATAGTGGCAGTGGAATGCCTTGCTTGGGGTGAGATGATTAAAAAAAAAAAAAAAACTATCGACAAGGAAGATTTTAATTTTTTATTTTTCTTACAGATAAAGATGGTAAAAATGCTCCATAATTATTATATTTCTAAGTGCTTTCAGCCATTTCACTGGCCATTCTCAAGGGTGTTATATTTCAAATGTTATTTTTTTCCTTGAGTTTTAACTAATATAACTTGTTTTTTTGTAAAAAGGAACTTTTTTTTTTAAAGCTCTCCCCTACTGTGTGCAAGTGGAAATCATGTGAGCATCTTTCTATTTAAAAAAGAAAAAAAACTTTCAATACTTCATTTCCACTATTAAATGATATAAGGTGGATGGTAAAGGAAAATTGTTTCTTGTCAAAAAGCAATTATCTATACTGAGCACAACACCACCACTAGATGTCTTAGATACCACCCATCCAACCTCAGTGCAATAAAAACATGAATTCATAATTTAGAAAAAAGCATAGGGAAAATTCAGGTTGAAAATACAAGAATTCTATTTAAATCACAATATCAAGAGCATATTGCTATTAGAGAGGCACTATATATCAATTCTTCCATGATTCTTCTATTTCAGTTTTTTTGCCTAATCTGCCTTGCTAGCCAAGCTTAGGACTGGCAAATTAAACATTTCAGGTAACTCCTTCTCTAAAATAATTAAATGCCACATACTAATGGTTTAAGTTTGGTTAAATTAGCTCCTACAATGTTCAAAAAAGTAATACATTTTTAATTTATTTGCTTAAATATTATTTTTAATAGATACTTGTATTTGAGTAGATGCTCTGTTTTTTTTTTTAATATATTTACCTTTACCGGCCTAAATAATTGAGAAATCTTGTCAGGAAAATAAATTAAAAATGTTGGGTGTAATTCATTTTTTAACTTCTGTCGAAATAAATTGTCTTTGTTTACATTAAAATATGAAACAGAGCAGATATGTATATTTTGAGAATCAGGAAAATGTGTGTCCAAAAATGCAGTTCAGGATTTGTCTCACTGGTAGGTCGTATGCGGTCAAGCAATCTAAACCATGCCAAATATAATGACGGTTTTTCCCTAGTAGACACAGATTTGAATTTTACCAGATGATGCATTTTCCTAATAAGATTTCTCGATTATTCAAGTCAGTAGATGTAAATAAATACACTGTAAAAAAATTAAGAAAAAAAAAGTAAAATATAAAAAACAAAACTACCTTCTCAAATACAAGTATACATTAAAAATAATATTTAGATGAATAAATTAGAAATATGTCAGATTTAATCCTTTTCGTAAATTCTACTGAAGTAATATATCTAGTTGAAGAGTTGTGGTTGGTTGATTTTGTTTAGTGGCATATCAATATCTCTATGGGTTATTTAATGTTGAAATTTAAATATTTTGAACACAATTTTATGGTTTAACTACAGATAAAATGTATTTTTGCTCATTTTGTTCTAAATACATATTGTACACTATTTACATTGTATGTTTCGGCCTTCTTCAAGTGCTAAGAATTTTGAGCCAAACCCTTTATTACGATCACCGGGGTATATTCTCATTCCATGTGAGATGCCACTTCTGATAGCCACGTAGTTATCACTCATGCTAATGATTTTCTCTAGCACTCCCTATGACTGGTTCTCATATCATATTCATCTCTATGCTTGGCTGGTTTAGATTTTTCTAGCCTAGTATATGTGCTGATTCTTTATGTTTATGTAGTTTCTAGTGGTGTTCTGTATCTATTATTGTAAATAGACATTTTTGGGTTTTTTTTTTCTATAAATACATTTTTTAGTATTATTTACTTTTAATTTTTGCTTGTCAGTCCACTATTTGCCCATAGCTGGGATCCTGACAGGTGCTATCTTCCTGTGTCAGGGTTGATCTAGGAACAACAGCAATTAAAGTGCTGGTTCAATGCTTCACAAAATCCCCAATCTCCCAATCAGAAGCTATGCTGTCAGATGTAGTTGGTCATATTCAGAACTAAAATAATTGTAGTTGATTTTGTTGATATATTGATGTGTATACATAGAGCTTCAACTATTATGTATAGAAATAATTTCTGATGGGTATTCTTGACTTACCTCATGAAATCTGACCAAACATCTTTTTTTTTTGAGAAAGGGCGTCTTGAGATCAGGTCATAAACTTTTCAGCACCCGCTTTAAATAAGACCTGCAAAAAAAGAAATTCAAAAATAGAGTAGATGGAATAAAAGATACAATGAGATGGTTAGTTGAGTTAGTTATTAGTCAGCTGGTCTTACTAATCATTAGCTAGTCTAGATGACCCCCCCCATATACTAACCTTATTTTGACAGAGTTCAGTAAATACTGGGAGATGATCAAAATAAATACAAAGCATAACTATAACAGTGCATCACAACACGCAGTAAAAATCACTTATTGTCTATACAATGTTACATTCTACATACTGTTGCAAGGGAACCAACATAAAACCGTAAGTACTGCTGTTGAGGCAGACAGAAAAATGTCAAAATAAAATTCTCTGTATTGCCAGTATAAAAGCAATTTTCTTGAGTGAGGAAAGTAACCTGGAGGATAGAGGAGTCGGTAATAAGCCTGGTGTTGAAGCTTATGTCAGATTGGTTGACTAAGCCACTGGTAAAGTAACTGCCTGCCTAATGCCTTGAAAGTTATTAGCGTGTTAATTTAAGCAATCACAATGGATACATAATTCAGAATTTTTTTTGTCATGCTTTAGCAGAAACCTCTGTCTAGATTCTCATTTACATATTTAAATGAATTGTTTAATGAGCCAAATGTGATGCTTGGATCCCCTGTGCAGTCGGGTAGGTTGATTTTTCACTGTTTAGAAAAATCAACATTATACTTGATATAAAAAGATGGGGTTTGGTGAGTAAGTATTGAAACCAAAAATTAGATTCATAGCTTTCATCAATTTTTGAGAATTTAGTTTTAGAGATTGATTGAAAACATGTACAGAAATAAATTTATACAGGTTTTTGCTTACAACCTGACCTCAAAGTTTCACTATTTAAAAAAATTCAAATTGTTTTAGATACATTGAATGAGAAATATATTCAAACCAGAATTTTAATTACTACATGAAAAATATATATATATTTCACTGTATTCAATAAATGAAAAAAAAATGTAAAAGACAGTAAAAAAAAAAAGAAAAAAAAAAAAAAGAAAAAAAGAAAACCACTCAATGAATATTTGTTAGATCATAATAAATAAAAAAAACAAAAAAAAACAAAACAAACAAACAAAAAAAAAACAACAACAAAATAGATAAAATTGTATATAGCATCATAATACTCCTGGGCACAAATTATAAGACAAAATGTTTTAAATTTTATAAGGCTTTCACGAATCATCTTCTATATGCTGTATCTCTTCAAGACATAGGTGATCATGGCCTTCCTCATTTCCCTATCCTTGTAACTTTTAACACCCCTTTCCTGTTATCACACTACCTCCACGCCACCATCCATCAAGTATGTTACACATTGCTTTCCCTTGTTTCTCCTTTTTGGTCCTGGGTATGACAATAAATTAAATCTGGCATCAAGGCCTGTGCTTGGGGGCTGTGAGGAGCATGGAATCACCTCTTAATTGCTGTTGTTCACAGGTCCACCCTGATCCAAGGTGGTAGCATCTGTTGGGGGTTCCAACTAGGGGTAAATAGTTGGGCCCAAAACTAGGGTCAAAAGTATAAAAATAGACTTTTATAGAAAAATATACATTTTTGAAGGAAAAATATTACCATAACATATTTTTGAAGGGAAAAAAAATTATTACCTTAACATATTTTTGAAGGGAAAAAAAATTATTACCTTAACATATTTTTGAAGGGAAAAAAAATTATTACCTTAACATATTTTTGAAGGGAAAAAAAATTATTACCTTAACATATTTTTGAAGGGAAAAAAAATTATTACCTTAACATATTTTTGAAGGGAAAAAAAATTATTACCTTAACATATTTTTGAAGGGAAAAAAAATTATTACCTTAACATATTTTTGAAGGGAAAAAAAATTATTACCTTAACATATTTTTGAAGGGAAAAAAAATTATTACCTTAACATATTTTTGAAGGGAAAAAAAATTATTACCTTAACATATTTTTGAAGGGAAAAAAAATTATTACCTTAACATATTTTTGAAGGGAAAAAAAATTATTACCTTAACATATTTTTGAAGGGAAAAAAATTATTACCTTAACATATTTTTGAAGGGAAAAAAAATTATTACCTTAACATATTTTTGAAGGGAAAAAAAATTATTACCTTAACATATTTTTGAAGGGAAAAAAAATTATTACCTTAACATATTTTTGAAGGGAAAAAAAATTATTACCTTAACATATTTTTGAAGGGAAAAAAATTATTACCTTAACATATTTTTGAAGGGAAAAAAAATTATTACCTTAACATATTTTTGAAGGGAAAAAAAATTATTACCTTAACATATTTTTGAAGGGAAAAAAAATTATTACCTTAACATATTTTTGAAGGGAAAAAAAATTATTACCTTAACATATTTTTGAAGGGAAAAAAAATTATTACCTTAACATATTTTTGAAGGGAAAAAAAATTATTACCTTAACATATTTTTGAAGGGAAAAAAAATTATTACCTTAACATATTTTTGAAGGGAAAAAAAATTATTACCTTAACATATTTTTGAAGGGAAAAAAAATTATTACCTTAACATATTTTTGAAGGGAAAAAAAATTATTACCTTAACATATTTTTGAAGGGAAAAAAAATTATTACCTTAACATATTTTTGAAGGGAAAAAAAATTATTACCAGCAATACATTTTTGAATACAAAACTGGAAGACATCTTTAGTTTTCTAAAATGTGAGAATCAAAATATAAATAAACCTACTCGCTATAACTGAACATTAAAAAAAATACTTTTAAACCCTACTTTTTTGGCATTAAAGAGATTAATATGCCATTAAATACTTTTAAACCCTACTTTTTGGCATTAAAATTAAAGAGATTAATATGCCATTAAACAAAACTAACTAACTCTCCTTCTCCCTATCCATCCCGTGAGTATCAGATTCTCCAATTCACAGATGAAAAGCTATGATAATTGCCAAATTTTTATCTTGGGTATTAGAATCAACAGCTGATTACCTTGACTCTGGGTGGTAGCACCTGTCAGGGTTCTAGTTATGGATAAAAATCCCCACCACTTAAAAAAAAAAAAAAAAGAATTTGGAAGAAAGAAAGAATGCTTTGAATCTCAAAATAGCAGAAGCATTTACCCCCAGTGAAATGTTTCAGCCTGAAATTGTGGAGACGATCTTTTGTTCACCCTTTTTACAAATATTTGTTATCAGTTTATTTCTCACCACCAATGATTTTTTTTCTCTTTAATGATTTTGTCAATTAGAGAAATCAGAATCAAGCGAGCAATATAAGTTCAAGGTGAATAAGATGAGATAATGGAAAATGTTACACAAAATCATTGAAGGTGGGAAATTGTGTAGCTTTCGGACAGCATTTTTCACAAAGTACAGAACACCTTGTGAGAATCAAGATCCCTAAGAGATTTCTCTGCAAAATGATTACAATATAGTGTTTAATTACCACAAGGTTCAGTATTTGAATCTTTGGATTCTAGTTTTATTTTGTCTTGAGAAGGAATTTGGTTCAACACTGCAAGTTGCTACAAAACTGAAACATTAATCCAAAACCTTGAATTATGTTCTTAAACAGATTTGACAGATGGAGACATGTGTTTGGTTTGGTTTAAATTTAATGACCCATCAACCATTTTGGTCATTTAAGGGCCAGTCTTTGAATATTGAAAACATTTTTCATTCAATAAAGTTTTGTTGAAAACATTTTTCATTCAATAAAGTTTTGTTGAAAACATTTTTCATTCAATAAAGTTTTGTTGAAAACATTTTTCATTCAATAAAGTTTTGTTGAAAACATTTTTCATTCAATAAAGTTTTGTTGAAAACATTTTTCATTCAATAAAGTTTTGTTGAAAACATTTTTCATTCAATAAAGTTTTGTTGAAAACATTTTTCATTCAATAAAGTTTTGTTGAAAACATTTTTCATTCAATAAAGTTTTGTTGAAAACATTTTTCATTCAATAAAGTTTTGTTGAAAACATTTTTCATTCAATAAATTTTGTTGATAAATATTTTCATAGCATTTTGACACAGATTTGGGGGGGTCAACTATTTACCCATAGCTGAGACCCTAACAGGTGCTACCACTCCGGGTCAGGGTGGACCTGGGAACAACAGCAATTAAGAGGTGGTTCCATGCTCCTCACAATCTCCCAATTAGAGGC
>JBBBDQ010000237.1:1060000-1192500 GCA_037127315.1 Ascarosepion bandense | reverse complement strand
TGTTTTTAAGGGCAGGGTCCCCAAAGCCTACCCTGTTATTTAACCCATAACTGGAGGGAAGTGATGGATTAATACCTTTCCCAAGGGTATTAATGCTTAAGTGAATGCAGGGTATTCAACTGGAATTTGAACTTGGCTCACCGATTTCTCTTTTCGAGCCGATATCCACTGCACCACAATGCACATCCGTCACTAAATGCTTACAGCACCTGGTATTCCCAAGCGGTTACCCATCTAAGTACTGACCAGGCTCAATGTTGCTTAACTTCGGTGATCAAGCGAGAACTAGTGTATTTAACGCGATATGTCCGTAAGCTGTAAAGTTTATGTAGAGTCATGTCTTGGCTATGTTCTAAACACAGTAAGCACATTGTTACCATGTTCATAATTGATATTATTAAGTAGATGATTACTTTCTTGTTAGTAATGCCGCCATTATTTTTAATCTTTTGCATGTGAATGATGCTGTTGTGTCTATTGTCAACTAGTATGTCATAGATAGGTCCTGGTAAATCTCCAGGTGTGTTTAAATGAGATTAGATAGAAATGTGATCATAAAATTAGTTTAGTTACAAGTAAAAAAAATCCATCTTTAAAGTATAGCTTAAAGCATGAGAAAAACAATTGTCTTTTCTACAAGTATTTTCATGGCAGCTGCTGTGAGAATATTTTTCCCCCTGGTTCCATGGCCACATGTATTTATGTGGGCTACTAGACTGGCATCAATTTCTCACCCATTTACTGCTGAAATAAACGGAACTGCCTTTTCTACTCTAATTGATAAACATAATTGATGAACATGATTGATAAACAGAAGTTATTTAAAAGTTGTTGGATTAGCAGAGCCAAGGATATGTTCCAGAAACCAAGTAAGAGACAGAAATTTCACTGGAAACAAAGAGTATTGGATTGTTATATGATGTCTGTTCTTCAATATGTCAGTGAATGCTGGATAATCTTCACAAAAATGAAAGAGAAACTTTAAGTAACCAAAATGTGGTTCTACAGAAGTTTGCTGAAGATACCATAGATTGAATATATGGGCAATAATGAGATTCTGAAAAGGATGGAAATTAAAAATAAACTAATACTTAACATCAGTAAAAAAAAACAGCTGAAGTTCCTGGGACATGCAATGAGGAAGGAGTGCTTGGAGAATCTGATACTCACAGAACAGATAGGGGGAACGAGAGATAGGAGAAAGCAGTACATAAAATATTTCATGGGCTTAAGCAAATGGATGACAGAGAGGGGTTTGGTGGGGTAACAGGAAAAAGCATGTTAAAACCAACTAGAAATAGAGAGATGTGGAAGGCCATGATCACCTATATCCTGAAAGGACATGGCACATGGAAAAAAATATATTTATAGAGGAGATTGGGCATTTGCAGATATCGGCATTGTGATGGTAATATTAGTTGTTTAGCTGGAATGCATTTCACATTTATTGACCGAGCAATCAGTACTGCTTTCAGTTGAAATATTTTCGAAACAATTTTTTTCAGGAAAATGGCTTTCTTATCCCTTTCCAGTATTGATGGAAGGTTTTCTTCTTAACATTTTATTTGAACCAGAGTGGAATGTCAACATCTTGATTATGCTATTGTTTCTGAAATACATGTGATATCTATTTTAATTTTTATCGGTTGAAAAGTCCTCAAATGATGTACTATTACTTGGTACAGTTCTTTGTTTATGAACATAATCATCAACACTGCATGATGTTAGTTTCCTGACTCAATATGATCCACACACACACACACACATATATATATATATATATATACACGAGAAAAAATCGCAAGATCGCCAAGACCTACCGCGGTTTCGCACAACGGCTCGTCAGGGCCGTTGTGCGAAACCGCAGTAGGTGCTTGGCGATCTTGCGATTTTTTCTCGTGTGTTTTTGCTCTGCGTAACTGCCTCTTAGTTAATCCTTTTTGGTTAGTTTAGTATCGAGCACTTTTCTTTCTTTGTGGTTTGTTCCGTTTGAGGGTTTTTTTTTCTTTGCTGTGAAGTGCTGTATGTATTGTCGGTGCTCCGCAGTTTTCTTTTTTTTCCCCTCGTTGTCCAAAGCTTTATAGCCGAGGGCGATAACGGAGTTAGATTCTGCCGGTTATTCGTGGTTCTTAAAAATTACTTGTGTAACATTTTAAGATTTGAATACGTACAGAGTCAATTTTATTATTATTTTTATATATATATATATATATATATATATATATATATATAAAGACTGCCTTCTTCCACCAAACGCCCCGTGGCCCAGGGGTAGAGTCGCCAACTGGTCGTGTGTCGAGCCTAGTTTATGTAGCATTCGGAGTCTAACTGAACTGATGAGCTGTGATACAGCGAAACAGATCTGTCTGCGGATGACAATATTTACGCTCTCACACCGTGATTGAGCACTCTGGAAGTAAGGTAGACTTTGAAAAACAGTAGCCACTCTAGCGTGTATGCATCGCTCATTCAGTAAAAATGAATTGGAGCACTCTAGCTATTGGGCGCGTAATATGATATGCGCTAAAAAGACTGCCTTCTTCCACTGAACGCCATATGGCCCAGGGGTAGAGTCGCCAACTGGTTGGGTTTCGAGCCTGGTTTATGTAGCAATCGGAGTCTAACTGAACTGATGAGCTGTGATACAGCGAAACAGATCTGTCTGCAGATAACAATATATATATATATATATATATATATATATATATATATATATATATATGTGTGTGTGTGTGTGTGTAAGCCCCATGACTGCCCAGAGTTGTAAGGGCACCACTGTACTGCAGTAGAAGCAGTGTATCCTGAGAAAGATCATCCGGAGAAGCCCAGCACTATGTATGTGTGTGTGAGTTTTGTTTAATGGCATATCAACACCTCTGTGGGTTATTTAATGCTAAAAAGGTGGGATTTTAAGGAATTTTTTTAATGTTCAGTTATAGTGAGAAGGTTGATTTAGTCAAATTTTAATGAAAATGTTTTTTTTATTCTTTTTAGTTTTAGAAAACTGAAAAGTCTTCTAGTATTCAAAAATGTTTTACTGAAAATATTTTTTTTCTTCAAAATCTTCAAAAATGTATATTTTTCTATAAAAGTCTATTTTTATGCTTTCATATTGTTTTGACCCCAGTTTGGAGTTTAACTATTTACCCATAGTTGGGACCCTAACAGGTGCTACCACTCCAAGTAAGGGTGGACCTGGAAAAAAAAATTAATTAAGAGGTGGTTCCATGCTCCTCACAACCTCCCAATCAGAAGCCTTGCTGCCAGATGCAATTTATCGTCATGCCCAGGACCAGTGTGGGATATACATCTCTAAATGTAAAAAAAATGAATAAAATTGGGACATTCCAAACTTTAATTTTAAATGGCTCAATATCAAAATAAAGCAATAAATATTTTTACTCAACATATATGTCAGAACGTGTAAATAACTATGACAAAATTGTAGTTTGTTTCGACATTGAAAAATAAGTTCTCATCAGGTAGATAAAATTATAATTTTTAACTGCCTCATGATAAATTGTTTTTTCAATGTCAAAACAAAATGTACAATTTTATAGTAGTTATTTAAATGTTCTAATGTTGAATTTTATATATATATATATATATATATATATATATACATATATAATATACACACACAAAAAATGTATACATACTTCAGAAAAGTAAAAACTTGTTTTCATAGTTTTATTAAAACTGTGATAACACCATTTACTATCAATCAAGTGCCATACGTGATACACACTTGGGCGATCATGTCTCGAAAGAGACATGACTGACTTGGCAGAAGATTTTCTATCCTGCTATTTAAACTATAGCTGAAGGAAGAAGAGACGGATTGTATTAATAATTAGTAATTAGTGGGGGATCAGTTTATTACTTCATAACAATAGAAAACCGACACCCCACTTTATGTCCAGCAGAAGCTTTACTTATGTTTCCAACTATTATCTTCGTTCAGTCAGTTAAGTGCCATACGTGATACACGCTTCGGGCGATCATGTCTCAAAAGAGACATAACTGACTGGGCAGAAGATTATCCCGCAGTAGGTTGCCATTGCTTTCTGTGGTAGACTGGTTGCCGACCAAGGCTATAGAACCCAATCTGTGCTGTTATTTAACCCATAACTGGAAGGAAGAGACGGATTAAGACGTTTCCCAAGGGTATTTGCGCGTAAGTGAATGCAAGGAATCCGACTGGAATTCGAACTCGGCTACCCGATTTCTTATTCCGAGCCGATATCCACCGCACCACGACGCACATCCGCCCATTTACAACGGGACCATAATGATTTTGTGCATTGCAGAAAACTGACTACATTGGTAGTTGTGTGTGTGTGTAAATTGTAAATTTGCATTAAAAAACAAAATTCATAGGTTTATTTAAATTTCTATGAAACTTTAAATAGACAAAATGAACAGATGTTTTCGAGAAATCTAATTCTTTAAGGAAAAATCTAATTTAAAGTTTTATAAATTTTTAAAGTGATTTTTATTTTCATTAAACTTTTGGATTAGAACAGGAATAAGTTTCAAAACAGCAGGTTTTTGTTTTTTCCTTTTAGTCCACATCTTGCCAAAAATTAAGGAGTGTTCAATATTTCTATTTTTGTTGTTTTAAACAAGAAACATATCAATAAGATTCTTTATAAAATAAAATTAAGTGACTCAAAAATAACTAAAATCAATAAAAAATAAAAACTTAAGGCAATATTCCAAAGCTAAATTCACTTTAATATTTCACAAGCAGTACATTGATGCATTAGTGTATCACCTGTTTGCTCACCTCCAGGTTCAAATCTGAGTAGAGTTGCTCTAGTTTTACATATATATTTGCTTTAGCATGAGAATATTAAACAAAAATAATGCTGGCTTGCTTACACACACACACACACACACACACTTGTTTGAACATTATTTTCAATGGATACCCATATTTATTTTTTATAATTAAACAGCATATTGATCAATTGACGGTTTCCCTTAGGCCTACGGGATGCAGGTTTGAATCCTGACAGAGGACACATATTTTCCAAACAAGATTTCTTGAATATTCAAGCTGGTAGATATATATACCACTATATTGATTAATTATGAAAAAACAGTATCTACTCAAATACAAATATCCATTAAAAATAATGTTCAAACACTATTAAACGAGATTTTATATATATTTATATATATGTGTATGTGTGGAAAGTAAGATTTCTCAAAAATTATTAAGGCTAGTGGAAATTATAATATACTGTTTAATTATATATACATATATAAAAAAAGTAAGATCATCCAATCTGATATGAGTAACCATTAAAAATCATGTTTAAACAAATAAAAATTGAAATATGTCGGCTAATGCCAGTTTTGTAAATTTCTATTTAATTTTATATATATATATATATATATCTATATATCTATATCACCCGGTTCACACTCCTCCCACGTCTATTGAACAGGTGTAGAGGTTCATCCCTTGTTCCCTTGTTTAGGATATGCTTTCCGGCTTTCTCTTTTGCAATCTTTTCACTCTTCCCCCTGCACATCAGTGGTGTTACTGCCTTGCTTGGGGTGATATGATAAAAAAAAATATATTTAATTATGTTTAGAAATGTAACAGACAATGAATGTCTTATGTTTAATCATGGGCTGTTCTAAACATTTTGGCTTTGAAAATTAAGACAAAAAAATGATATTTAACAGACATTCATTGTTTGTTATTTTTAACAATATATTTTTAGAAAATTATATGCTGCGTTTTTATATATATATATATATGTATATATAGTAGGAAAAACTAAGTTTAAAAATGTATTTGTTTCTGATGAAAGGCCGAGGCCGGTCTGAAATATCATATATGTATATATAGATATATATAATAATAATATAATATGTACACTATACAACCGCTATATAGTTGTATAGATTTTAACGTATAATAAACAAAGATGAAGATGGTAGACTTCATGTGAGGGAGAGGTGAAGTGATGTAGAGAGAGCAGTAGAGAGAAAGAAAGAGAAAGAAAAATCATCCTGAATATAATGGAAGGGATGGTCATGATATCCTTCATATCCCCCACCTATTCACTCATCGCACTTGTTGGCTACCTTCCTTTATTATGTCAGGGCCCAATAATTGAGTTAAAAACAACTGGAAACTAAGTTCTAAGTGGCACATTATAATCATTCACAGTAATTATTGTCAAGTAGCTGTAAAGCAGAGAAAGACTGTGAGCAATTGGTTATACATAGCGTTAGAATTTATATAAGTCAGTTAAGTGCCATACGTGATACACGCTTCGGGCGATCATGTTTCGAAAGAGACATGACTGACTGGGCAGAAGATTATCCCGCAGTATGTTGCCATTGCTTTCTACAGTAGACTGGTTGCCGACCAAGGCTATAGAACCCAATCTGTCCTGTTATTTAACCTATAACTGGAAGGAAGAGACGGATTAATACCTTTCCCAAGGGTATTTGCGCGTAAGTGAATGCAATGAATTCAACTGAAATTCGAACTCGGCTCCCCGATTTCTCGTTCCGAGCCGATATCCACTGTACCACAACGCACATACATGTACAAAATAGATTCTAACGAGAAAAACTTCCTGGCCCGACAAAGTGACCCAATCTTTCTAGAAGTAAATGCAGCTATAGTTTCGATGTAGCCAGTCCATTTGATGTCGTTTGAGAGAGTGAGGCCAAGGAGACTCAGCGTGTAGCTCTCTAGGTGACTAGCGTCACCTATGCTGATAGTAAGCAGGAAAGTTTCTCTTTGGCGATCAAAGGAGAGCAGCTTAGATGTTTAGTAGAATTTATTGGTATAAGCATTTAAAAATGAAGTAGTGACATTTTTTTTTACTTATAGTCAGTCAGTTAAGTGCCATACGTGATACACGATTGGGCGATCATGTCTCGAAAGAGACATGATTGACTGGGCAGAATATTATCCTGCAGTAGGTTGCTGTTGCTTTCTGCGGTAGACTGGTTGCCGACCAATGCTATAGAACCCAATCTGTACTGCTATTTAACCCAGAACTGGAAGGAAGAGACGGATTAATACCTTTCTCAAGGGTATTTGCACGTCAGTGAATACAATGGATTCAACTGGAATTCGAACTCGGCTCCCCGGTTTCTCGTTCCGAGCCGATATCCACTGTACCACAACGCACATCCTATATATATCCTATAATTTATATACTAGATTTAAAAGTTTACCCACTTCCTGCCTCAAAAAATTATTGAAAACCGTAAACTCACAGTGTAGTCCTTTCTGTTTAAACTGGTTTGGTTAATGGCATATCGACTTCTTATGGGTCATTTAATGCTGAAATTTAATTTTCTTGGAAAGTTGGGTAATTTTTTTTTTTGCTTTTTCAATAATGTATTGCTGGTGAGGATGTGCATTGTCATGCAGTGGATATCGACTTAAAACAGCAAATCCGGTTGCCGAGTTCAAATTCCAGTTGAATTCCTTGCATTGCATTCACTTACGCACAAATACCATTCGGGAAAGGTATTAATCTGTCTCTTTCCTCCAGTTATGGGTTAAATAACAGGACAGATTGGGTTCTATAGCCTTGGTTGGCAACCAATCTACTGCAGGATAATCCTCTGCCCAGGCAGTCATATTTCTTTTGAGACATGATTGCCCAAAGCGTGTATCACGTATGGCACTAAACTGACTGATTGCTGGTGAATTTTTTTTTTAAACCATGAAAATGTATTGTTGCCAATCTTACTATGAAAATGTATTTTGATACTTTAATAATGTTTTGACCCCATTTCGAGGGTTCACTATTTGCCCATAGATGGGAGTCGAACAATTGCTACCACCCCAGGTCAGGTGGACCTAGGAAAAACACTGGTTCCATGCTCCTCAAGATTTCTAATCTCCTGATCAGAGGCAGTTCATTGTCGCACACAGGAAAACGTATTACTAGTAGTAACATTTTTTTTCAGAAATGCATTACTGGTATTTTTGCTATAAAAATCTACTTTTCATAGAGCTTCAACTCCAGTTTTGAGGCAAGCCATAGCTGAGACCCTAACAGGCGCCATCACCCTGGTTTTGGGCGGAGCTGAAAACAGCAATTAGGAGGCAGTTCTACACTCATCAAAATCTTCAATTTCCAAATCAGAAGCCTTGCTACCAAATGTAGTTTATCATCATACCTGTTGTATCATCGAGGTGGTAAACCATACACAGTTGATAAAATAATATCTTATTTGGAAGATACAATATAATAACAGTAGCCCTCAGCTCACACTAACTTCCCCCTTCAACCGACTCACTCTTTCTATATATAAACTAGCAGTATAGCCCGGCATTGCTCAGGTGTAATGAAAGCTTTAAAACTAATCCATGGTCCTGGAGCTCAGACTCTTTGGACATTGGCACGAAAGACTAAAAAGCAATAGTTGTTTCCAGTTAAAGGGAAACCGTAGACTGAAAGAAAAATGAATGGATGTAAGTCAAATTTTGATTTTCTGGTATCGATATCAAATAAGTTTTGTATTGTCGTAAACTGAATTTTGAAGGCTAAATAAGTCCTCTGAGTAAATGGTATCATGGCTGAGACTAAGAACTACAATTATACCTACTTAGAGCCAAACCCGAAGCAAAAACTAAAATAAAAGGGCTGAGAAAAAAAAAAAATACAGACATACAGGCAGATAAACAGACACACACAAACATCTTGCCTTTTATTTATATATATATATATTATTGATTTTCTGCACTACTGTAAGAACTGCAACCTTGAAACTTCTGAATATCATTTCTTATGTTTTTGTCTATGACAATCAAATTTGATTAAAATTGGACCACTCCTATAACCAGATTTTTTCGATTATTGATTTTCGATATTTATCAGAGGTACCTCAACACAAAACCTAGCTAAGACGCTTCATCTGTGTGAATTTAAGAAAATCAGTTCAGCCGTTTAGGAGTTTATAGTTAACGGACACACACAGAAAGTTCCATTTATAAATAAGTTTAGATTAGATAAACTCGGTCACAACAATACCCAAGACAACCTTTTGCTCGAACTGTACTTTTTAAAAAATTCTTTTATAAGTGTTGGTCATTTACAATTTACATTATGAAGGATGAATTTCCCATGTGTATTTTGTGGAATGACTTTCTTCCATGCAATTCACTAAAGGATTTTTTAAAATATTAATTGCATCAATGTACCTGGTGGTCAGGAGTTCAAACCTTGTGTCATGCAGTAAAAATAGTGCAATTTGCTGCCACAGATAAAGCAAGTATCATCAAAAGGATAAATTAATGTTAGGGTTTTCGTCTTGGGGTTTTTTTCTTTCTTACAAGTGCTTGACTTTTTGTTCATGTAATTCGTTTCTTTCTTTTTTGCTTTTTTTGCTTCCCTTTTTTCCCCTCCTAGTTTGTTCTCGGTGGGTCATAGAAGACGATTTCAATTATAGCTTGATTAATACTAGTTTTGGTAGAGTTCTCTTACTATTGGTATTGTTGTTGCTATAGTTAATATCATTTTATATATATATATATATATATAGATAGATAGATAGAGAGAGAGAGAGAAAAGAGAGAGCATACATGTCTCCTTAAGAGCGAGAGAATGAGTCTCAGAGAGAGAGAGAAAGAGTCTCAGAGAGAGAGAGAAAGAGTCTCAGAGAGAGAGAGAAAGAGAGAGACTTTGTGTGATTCAGAACTAAAACAGAAATAGGAATTACAGTACTTCCTCCATTATTCAAACACCTTGGGATAGGGCCAGAAAAATTAAGTGCAAATAATTAAAAATTCTGAATAATTGAATATCGGAAAAAAAAAAAACAACTATTTCTGAATGAAATTTAACATTTTATATAATCAAATAATATTTTAAAATGCTTTGTTGAAGGTTTTGTTCAGTTTATTTTTCCTTAATGAAAAATGTAACTTTTTTTCTCCTTTTAAAATCAAACATTGAGTATGGTTCCTAACTTCTCAAAACACTTGTCCAAGACGAAATATTAAAACGGATTTACTTTGAATAATTGAAAAATATTTGGATGATTTCAATTTTTCTCTTCATTTCACATCAGGATAATCTAAGTCTGGAAAATCAAGGTACGGATAATGGAAGAAAGGAAATTTTATTGCCGTCATCAATCTGGCCTTTGGGCCATAGTTTGGAAACTGCAGGTCTATAAGTACAGACGTAATCAACTCTCACCATAATTATTTCCAAATATGGCTGTTATGTTCAGGATAAGCCATGAACACGCTATACTTAATGATAGTATTTAATTAGAAATACTATTTTTGCTGCAAATTGCAAGTACATATTGACAGGACTGGAGTCGTTATTCTCTCGTTTCCTTTATAAACTATTTTCTATTATTAGACATATAGCTTATTTTCTCGCACTTCCCACCTGTGGAACTCGCTTATTCATGCTTTCCTGACTGGAAGGAAGAGACGGATTAATACCTTTCCCAAGGGTATTTGCGCGTAAGTGAATACAATGGATTCAAGTGGAATTCGAACTCGGCTCCCCGGTTTCTCGTTCCGAGCCGATATCCACTGTACCACAACGCACATCCGGCATTTTTACATTAAAGATCTTAAAAAATACTCATGACAAAAAGTGATTTCTAAAAAAAAACATTCAGATCATTATACCAAATTCTTTTAAGTTAGTTTCTGGGACATGCAATGAGGAAGGAGAGCCTGGAGAACCTGATACTGACTGGACAGATAGAAGGAAGGAGAGACAGAGGAAGGCAGCGGATAACATATTTGCAGGGACTGATCAGGTGGATGACGGAACGGGGGTTGCCAGGAGCAACAGGAGCAAACATACTAAGAGCCACAAGGGATAGGGAGACGTGGAGAGCCATGATCGCCTACGTCCTGAAGGGACAGGGGACATAGAAGAAGAAGTTAATTTATCAAGATTTTGTTGTAAACTATATAGTAAAGGATGTATTGACATTGAACTTTTCAATTACGGGTTTCTATCTCTTGGATATCTGGTCAATTGTGAGGTTTTGAATCTTAAAATTGGTTTATTGAAACTTCTGAGCTGTTACTTTCTCACTTACTCGAGCTACTATTACGGTGAGGATTCCCATGAGTGTAAAAGCGCGATGTCTTTTGTAATGACAACAAAATTTAATATTCTGTTATTTTACTTATTACGTTTAACACTTATAAAATCCTATTAACGTTTTTGCAGCCAGAAATCGACTGTGTAAAATATTGAAATCAAATTACCACTGTTGTCAGCACGCATCTACTAACCACTCGACTCTAGCCCTTCCCCCACCCCGTATATCCTTCCCTTTCTCTCCCCCCCTTGCAACTGTCATCACACCTGCATTTTCATCTTTGCTTCTTCCTAATTGGTTTGTAATCCTCTTCTCCCTCCGCTAATTAATTTTCTTTCAGTTATGTAGCCCCCCCAGCACATCAGTGGCATTTACGCCTTGCACGGGGTGAAATAATTTACAAAAATAAATAAATAAATAATGTAGTGAAAACGTTCTTCCTTTTCCGTCATTTTTTTTTCTTAATTTCCTTCTTAGTTGAATACTCATTGCACATTTTAATTTTATTAGCAAAGTAAAAGAGGACAAATGGAACCCAGTCACAAAAGCAATGTCATTTAATGCAATGTATTTAAATTCCAGCACTTTTTTCTGTGGGATTTTGGGATGGGTAAGAGTAACTTCGAACCGAGTTCGAATTCCAGTTGAATTCCTCGCATTCACTTACGCGCAAATACCCTTGGGAAAGGTATTAATCCGTCTATTCCTTCCAGTTATGGGTTAAATAACAGGACAGATTGGGTTCTATAGCCTTGGTCGGCAACCAGTCTACCGCAGAAAGCAATGGCAACCTACTGCGGGATAATGTTCTGCCCAGTCAGTCATGTCTCTTTGGAGACATGATCGCCCAAAGCGTGTATCGCGCATGGTACTTAACTGACTGACTGAAGAGTGGACTTACGTAATATCAGTCCTCCTATATGACAGAATTCATTCCTAGCTGTCACAATCTTAGCATAATATATGCAGATGGTACAGTTTTTATTGCAGACATTGAAAGAAAACTACAAAAGTTTCCATGGAAGGTTGTAAGAGAAAGCAAGAAGAAACAAACTAATAAATTGCAAGAAAACAGAAATGCGTGGTTGTTAGCAAGCGAATGAGCTCAAAGTGAAAATTACAAATCAGAGTTTGTACTGATACTTCAATATTTGAGGCTGGCCTCATATGAAGGGAAAAGGGAGATCACCATCCCCTGTGGGGTGAAGTTGAAAGAATAAAACACCACTGGAAAATACAACAACTTAAGTCTATGCCAGGTCACAACAATCTATTTTAAGTTGGCCAAGCATTAAAATGAATACAATATGAGAATTAGTAATATGGATAGAGAAAAACAATTACAAACAATAAGATTGTAATATGAGCTCTTGTTAAAAAATGGTTACTGCGATATTAAGTTTTAAAGTTTCAGAAAAGTCATACACTGATGTCCTCAAGGAGAGATGGCCCAGTGGATAAAAGTGTTGGTTGGACCCAGTGACTAGACACGAAGTTCAATGAAAAAAACAAAATACAAAAAACTTAAGAGTTGAATTAAAGGGAGATAACTGATACGGAGATATCTGGAAGAGACATGACTCATGGAACTAGAACAATCTAGCGCGGTGAACAAAAAGGGTTCAGTTCGATAAGCAAATCACCTGTAAAAGGCCAGAATGTACAATGGTCCAAACGTCGTGAATATGGTAACAAGGACGAGGACAACAGTCTGAACAACGTAAATGCAAATCGAGGGTAGCAAAATTCTTGGAAATGTTTAACCAGAGGATGGAAAGAGCAACAATGTTAGCCAAAGATACATCGCAAAACCTAAGCAGAGTATCAAGAAACCGAAACACTTCATTAGAAACAAAGAAAAAGAGTCCTGAACCAAGATTGTCCTCCTATACGGCAGAGAATGTCGAGCAATCTTCTCACGGATGAAGAAAAACTTTGAAGCAATAGAAATGAATACCATAGAATGAACTGATGAGCGACGAAGTTCTAGAAACGATGAAAACAAAAAAGACATTTATACTTTATATCAGAAAGAGTTAAAATTTCTAGGGCACATAATGAGGAAAGAGGGTTTGGAAAATTTAATACACACAGGAAAGATTGAAGGTAAGAGAGACATAGGAAAACAACGTATGGCCTACCTGGCAAGTTTGAGTGAATGGACGGCAATTCAGGGTTTAGTAGAGATATCAAACAGACAAAGACTGTCTTAATAATAAACTTTGTGACAAAGTTTATTATTAACAATGACAAAAGACAAGACATTATGGAGAATCATGATCACCAACGCCACGAAGGGAAGCAGTATACATGAAATTTTCATTTGTAAACGAGTTATTACGCGACCTAGGTTTCTACCATGTGGTGTCTCCAAGCGATTTGCAATAATTTCAAGTTATTGCAAAATCGCCTAGAGACACCACATGGTAGAAACCTAGGTCGCATAATAACTCGTTTACAAATGAAAAATATTCAAAAGTTCTACAATTGTATTGAACACTTTAATACAAATATGCACTGGTCTAACTTTATGACCAAAAGCTAAGTAATTAAACAATATATACATATATATATATATATATATATTAGAACCTGTCATATGCGACCACCCCTACTGGCATCAAAAACTGGTCGTATACTGCAGGTGGCCGGTCACTAAAGACTCATAGCCCTGACCTATTTACGCCAGGAACGTATTCCACTCATCAGAATATTCATATTAGAATTTTACCATGTAATCTGGAAATAAATGAGATAAGAAAATGGCCTAACTTTATTTAAAGTTATTCAGCATAATTCATTTTAAAATTTTAGAAAACGTATTTACAACGGTCAACAAGAGAACAAAATATTTAATTAAGAAACAATATTAAGTGAACTTAAAAAAAAGTCAGTCATTGCTTTCCGTTTCGTGTCTGTACTAGTACTAGCCATTTCTTATAAAATTTGTAGGTTGGAAAAATTCGCGACGGGTACAGTTTCATTTTTTTTGTTAGAAGTGAGTGATAGCAAAAGAGAATATGCGATAAGACATGGAAAAAAAAACTGACAGCGATCGTGGGGGGGGGGGGGGTAGAGAAACAAAGAGAGAGAGAAAAAAAAATAAAAAAGAACGAAAGAGGTAGACATTTGACAAAGAAACATAGCTGTGATTTTTTCCAATCCCTGAATTTATCCAAGTCAGTACAGAGACTGCGATAAATCCATTGAACATGTCAAGTGCAATACATGTTGTACAAAACAGCTGATGTTTGACCGTGAAGTGAACTCAGGTAATGTACATTTCAACAATAACCGTTTGATACAACACTACAATAACAAAACGATGATGAAGTGTTCCTGGCTTAGATAAAATTAAAATGAAAGATTACTCATTTAGTTTCTCCTAATTTAGAAGTTCGCAGTGTATGCTTAAAACGTTTTTTTTTTTTAAGCGGTCGCTTGATCAGTTATTTTCACTCGTTGATGTTAGTTGCTGGTCGCATTCTGGAGGTGGTCGCTCACTAAGGGTCAATTAGCAAATCGTCAGGGTGCATAAAAAAAAAAACGGACGTTAACAACAGGTGGTCGGCAGGGTTCTATAGGAAACTACGGATAAATCTACTCGCTAAAAAAAAAAAAAAAAAAAAATGGAAGTGAGAACCGGGCAATAGGCGAAACTATTTGCTCCTATTAAACTTTATATTCACTTAATATGTAGAGAAAGTATAAAATTTATTTTCGGATTTTCTTTTTTTTTTTTTTAATCGAGACTCATGAGTTTAAATGAATGCCCATTCTATCTCCCTCGAATTTCGTCATCTTTTGTTAATGTCACATTTTGGAGAGTCGAACAAAACGTTTTGAAACCTCTGAGTAACATTGTAGCAAAACTATTTAGTTAGCTGGAAATATTAGAGATTTCATACGTATTGAATGTAAAAAAAAACAATTGTATAGTTCGTAACTCTTGAGAGAGTTGAATGTATCTGCCCTGAAGAAAACTAAAAGTATGAATATCAGTCAGTTAAGTGCCATACGTGATACACGCTTTGGGCGATCATGTCTCGAAAGAGACTTGACTGAATGGCAGTGGGTTGCCATTGCTTTTTGCGGTTGACTGGTTGCCAGCCAAGGCTATAGAACCCAATCTGTCCTAGAATTTAACTCATAACTGGAGGGAAGAGACGGATTAATACCTTTTCCAATGGTATTTGCACGGAAGTGAAGGCAAGGAATTCAACTACTTATCCGAAATTCCAAAATCCGAAAGTTTTTTCAGGTGCTGACATGATTTATCACAAATAGATAATTTCAGAAAGATCCAGGAAGTTAACTAGGTCATGTGCAGCTGTTGTGACTACATCTGCCCTTTATGGCGGTTCCTCAGCCCCGCTATGTAGCCTACTTTGGCGCCAGTTTTATTTTTTTTAGCGGTTGTCATAGCAGCACTTTAGTTCGTGGATTACTTGCTAGGCTTTTTCGTGGTTTTGTTTATTTCCCGTAATATCAAACGTAAGTGCGTTATTTAATACCGATAAGATTTTTAGTATAAGTTTGGAGTATAGTATAAGTTTTTAGTATAATTGGAGTAGATAAATCTATATCGCCCGGTTCACACTCCACCCACGTCTATTGAACAGGTTAAGAGGCTCATCCCTAGTTCCCTGTTTAGGATGTGGTTTTCGGCTTTTCTCTTTCCCAATGTTCTCACTTTGGTTTCTTTTTTTTTTTCAATTGGAGTAGATAGATCTATCTATCGCTCGGTTCACACTCCACCCACATCTATTGAACAGGTTAAGAGGCTCATCCCTTGTTCCCTATTTAGGATGTGGTTTCCGGCTTTCTCTTTTCCAATCTTTTCATTATTACGTAGCCCCCTGCACATCAGTGGCGTTACCGTCTTGCTCGGGGTGATACGATTAAAAAAAAAAAAAAAAAGTTCGTAGTATTGCTGGTAATATATTTTTCTTCAAAAATGCATTCAGGAATTTTTACTACAAAAATCTATTTTTATATTTTCATAGTGTTTTGACTCCAGTTGTGAGGTGTTAACTATTTGCCCATAGCTGGGACCCTAACAGGTACTACCACTCCGGGTCAGGGTGAACCTGAAAACAACAGCAATTAAGAGGTGGTTCCATGTTCCTCACAACTTCCAATTCAGAGGCCTTGCTGACAGACGTAGTTTGCCGCCATACTAAGGACCCATTTTTTTTTTTTTTTACAGAAAATGCAAAACGAGCAACGTTAATTCCACCACTTACAAATCCATGTGAATATTACATGACTAATGCCATTACCTGTACATATACAAATTCTTAAACTACTTTCAGGGTATGTATAAGTTGTGAAATGTAATGAGATATTGTGTTTACATTTGGGTCTCATTCCCAAGATACCCCATTTTATGGATTCTATATACAAATTAAATAGCCTATATTCCAAAACATCTGAAAACCAAAGTATCCAAGATATTAGTAAAATGATTATCAACCTGTATAGCCTTGAAGTTTTCCGAATTTCTAAAGTCAATCAACAGTTTATCTAGCTCAGATTAATGTAAGAATTGTCTGAATGCTGCAATTACTTGAATTAAAATGAATTATAAAAAGAAACACCCAGAGGGAGAACAAGAGTTATGCCTCTAAGTATGCAGTAAATATAAAAAGCCTAATGCTGACACTATGATGTTCTATAGAATTTGCAAAACATGAATGAATATTCCCTTTTTTATTTGTCTTTACCTCAGCATGGTCAGGAAGTCAATAGTCCATAAAACTTTTACTCTCTTGCGTTATGAAATACTTATAAAATAGATACCTCCACTAAATCGCAGAAAAAAAAAAAAGAAGAAAAAAGCATAGTATGAAGAAAGAAAGGCCCCAAACTTAAAAACGAACTTATTCCATCAAAATGTTTGTTATTGTTAAGAGGAAAGGTCAAAGTATTTTTTAATTATAAAAAGAAAAATGAATCCAATTTAAGACGTTCGAAATTTTGGTAAAGAAAGAAAAAAAAAAAAAAAAAAAAAAGAAAAAAGCATAGTATGAAGAAAGAAAGGCCCCAAACTTAAAAACGAACTTATTCCATCAAAATGTTTGTTCTTGTTAAGAGGAAAGGTCAAAGTATTTTTTAATTATAAAAAGAAAAATGAATCCAATTTAAGACGTTCGAAATTTTGGTAAAAAAAAAAAAAAAAAAAAAAAAAAAAAAAAGCATAGTATGAAGAAAGAAAGGCCCCAAACTTAAAAACGAACTTATTCCATCAAAATGTTTGTTATTGTTAAGAGGAAAGGTCAAAGTATTTTTTAATTATAAAAAGAAAAATGAATCCAATTTAAGACGTTCGAAATTTTGGTAAAAAAAAAAAAAAAAAAAAAAAAAAAAAGAGAAAAAAGCATAGTATGAAGAAAGAAAGGCCCCAAACTTAAAAACGAACTTATTCCATCAAAATGTTTGTTATTGTTAAGAGGAAAGGTCAAAGTATTTTTTAATTATAAAAAGAAAAATGAATCCAATTTAAGACGTTCGAAATTTTGGTAAAAAAAAAAAAAAAAAAAAAAAAAAAGAAAAAAGAAAAAAGCATAGTATGAAGAAAGAAAGGCCCCAAACTTAAAAACGAACTTATTCCATCAAAATGTTTGTTATTGTTAAGAGGAAAGGTCAAAGTATTTTTTAATTATAAAAAGAAAAAATGAATCCAATTTAAGACGTTCGAAATTTTGGTAAAAAAAAAAAAAAAAAAAAAATCTTGCTTTGATTTTAGTTAGTGGGTAACGAAATCGTTACCAGAGTTTACAATGGAAAACGTAATATTACATAACTCAGTTTTTCCGGTGACAAACAAATTAATTTCGAGATTCTTGCAAAAAATCAAATAATTGTCTGGTTTTAATGAAACTTTCAAGACATTCACAAATGAATGAAATTAACTTGGTAATTTTTTTTACGTGTTATCCTCCTCCGCGTAAATTAATGAAATTTCAAAAAATTAAATTCTGTAGGCAAAATTGGTTTTATTAGCTAAGTGCAGAACTCATTAGGGGAACGCAAATCATGTATTATTTTTTCAACCAATTAGCACCTTTTACCGAAATCTGCTCCAAATAGTAAAATAAAAAATGCAACAAAACTATGACATTATTTAATTAGAAAGGCTTTTAATTGCTTTAATAAATAATATAAACTAAGGACATTACAGTTTAAACAAAAAAGGCTTTTTCGATTAATGAAATTTTAAAAGAATTGGTTTTTATTTTTTTAAATTACAATTTATTTTTAAAATTTTATTTTTAAAATATTTCAAAGACTTGTAAACGTTAGATTGGTAATTTATTATCAAGTGAAAACAAAGACTTAATACAAATCATTTAGCCATTGTATTTTTAAAAATTATTTTTTATTTTTTTCTGCGTACTTGAATTTTTTTTTTGGCATGGTAATTTCTATGTGTACATAGAAAGATCACTTGTTTCACGGTTTTTTCCCCTTACAGGAAAAAAAATTGTACACTTAAGTCACTTGTGATCGCCATACACTTATTTTATCTCGCATCTATCGAGCTGTTATCAACATGCCAAATACGGGAGAGAGGTCAGACAACTGTCTTTAAGAAACAGTTTTATTCTAAATTTCATGCTATAAATAATACTTGTGTAAATCAGATTAATTTAATATTAAACTTGCTAATTTTTGAAAATATGTTTCACAGATGTATATTTTATTTTTGTAAGATTTTTAAAACCGAGAATGAACTTTTGTTTACAAATGCGCCGATCGCTCAAAAATGGCCTAAAATTAAAAAATAATCTAAATTTTAGATTCCAATCAATATATTTTCTGTTCAAAATACACCAGATTATTTTGCTTACTGGAAATAGTAAATTTTATCATTTAGCTTTCAGTTTTAACTAAAATTTCAAGAAAACCAATTTTTAAATTGAATTTCGAAAAATAAGTTACCGAAAATGAGGGGGAACATAAAATGTTTGTGTTCTTTACATAAACACTCGGTTCAAGTAGACTGTTGTTGGAATACGTCAAAAAAAAAAAAAAAAATCCTCATACGAGGAACAACAAAACGTGACAGTCATGACACATGTAGTTACGTATGTGGCTCGAACTGGTGTTTGGCAACTATTGTCATTGTTCTCTTGTGAATTGAATCGGTTGTGTTACTGCGTTAAACTACACGACTATCTTCGGATCAATGCACAAGAGTCGTACTGTCTGTTTCAAACCAGCCATGATAAATATTGTCTGTATTGGTTACTTTTATCGTTCCCAGTTAGGAAATTTTACCGACTACTTGTCAGTGATAGAATGGGTGAAGTAAGAGGGGAAAATTCTCACCTAAAAACATTGGAGGGAGAAATACTTTTTTTTTTCTTGCTAGTTAACTATTAGTCAAATCACGAGCCAATGAAAAAGTACAAGATCCTTTTGATTTTTTTTTGGAGGGGTGGGGGGAATAAAGCAAATATCCTAGAATAAAGTAAGAAAATGGCTTATCCTCTCTGTTATAATAAAGACTATATATATATATATATATATATATATATATATATATATATATATCGGTCACGCTCATGGAGAGAGAAACAATATAGAGGCAGCGTCGGTTCAGTTCATTCTGTTTACTGCCAGTTATGAAAGTCCTTGCCGCGTGTTTTCTTTCATTGTGCATTATTCTACTATTTTACAATAGTCATGTCGTCAAGTAGTGAATATATGTCCTATGTTATAATAAAGATCGTAATATATATATATATATATATATATACTACTCTGTATCGAGTACTCTTTATAACAGTAAATGTTTGAAGAGTGGGTTCTTAATCTACGTGTTCTTTCACTTTTTTGTTATATATATTATAAAAAGGGAAAGAACACGTAGATTAAAAACCCACTCTTCAAACATTTACTTATATATATATATATATATATAATCGATTTTCTGCACTATTGTAAGAAATGCAACCTTGAAACTTCTGAATATCGCTTATTATGTCTTTGTCTATGAGTGTATCAAATTTGATTAAAATCAGAACACTCCTTCTATAACCCGATTTTTTCGATTATCGATATTTATCGGAGGTACCGCGACACAAAACCTAGCTAAGAACACTCGCAAACGCTTATAGTACAACTGTGTAAATTTTCAAAATCGGATCAGCCGTTTCGGAGTCTATAGGTAACGGACACACACAGACAAAGTTCCATTTATAAATAAGTTTAGAAAGATATCTTGATTGACAAGCACCTGGAGGGCGATCGCCATGATATCACACTTGTGCCCAAGAGCAGTGATGAACGGATCCTGATAGATGTATATTGGGTAGGAGAGCAGTAAAGCTAGAATAGGTGAAAATGCAGAGGTACTAAAACGTGACAGGCTAAATTAGAGAAATATATAAAACAGCAGCTCAAGTTGTTCCTTTTGTGATTGGTAGACTTTATTCTATTTCAATGACTTTCCGTCGCAGAACGTCTTTGCGTGTGCACACACACACACACACACACACACACACACAATTACGTACATTCATAAAACTAATCCCTAAAATAGAAAACATACTGAAGTTATTGATGTTAGGCTATAAAATAACAATCAGAGCAATACATAAAACACGTAGACAATGCATTCTAATTTCCAAAATTAAATTAAGTTACCCTTGAACATTTGTTGAAAATATTTTAAAAACTCTTCGAATAACTCATGCACTGAGAAAAAATATTTTATCTATAAACAAAGGGGGTCAGAAACCTACGGCATGCGTGCCACACAAGGGCATGCCAAGCAATTTCCAATGTCACAATTTATTGAACTAAGAAAATCTCTGAAAGACGAAAATTTAGAAAAGTCTGCTACCATTCTCAACAGTTGGACATCCTAACCGAGGTTTTTCATTTGTTAAAATAAAAAAAAAAACTGCTTTTGCTCTTTTTTTCGGGTTTTGGCTCAACTTACTCCTGTGAGCCAAATTTCTCTCACATGAACGAAGTGTTAAGTCCACAAGGAAGTTGCCTAACATCTGAACATTTAGAAAATTGTAAAACTCAAAGTAAAGTATTTTGCCGATATTGGGTAATTAGCTAAGTCCATGCAAGGGCAAAGCTTCCATTAATAATAAAAAGGTGTCAAAAAAAATTAATATCTATTAATGTGTTTTGCATATTGTATGCTAACAGTATAGCCCGGCGTTGCTCGGGTGTAATAAAAGCTTTAAAACTAATTCATGGTCCTGGAGCTCAGACTCAGCCTAAAGAATATATGTGTGAAGTTTGGTGAAAATCGGATAAAGATTGTGAATTTGTATAAAGGACATACAGACAGATACACAGACACACAAACATCTTGCCTTATATATATATATTTTCTGCACTATTGTAAGAACTGCAACCTTGAAACATCTGAATATCGTTTCTTATGTCTGAGTGTATCAAATTTGATTAAAATCGGGCCACTCCTTCTATAACCCGATTTTTTCGATTATCGATATTTATCGGGGGTACCTCGACACAAAACCTAGCTAATAACAGTCGCAGACGCTTATAGTAGAACTGTGTAAATTTAAGAAAATCGGTTCAACCGTTTCGGAGTGTATAGGTAACGGACACACACAAAGTCCCATTTATAAAATAAGTTTAGATTTGGATATTACTATATAAAATATATTGGTAAAACAACTATATCGACCTTGACTTGCATGGAAATACGTATGCTGTTGACACACCGAATGATTTTGAAACCCTAAGTCAGCACATAGCAAAAGGTTGCCGACATTTGGTCTATAAGATGCGGATAGGAGCTGAGATATAAGCATCATCATCCTAGCGAAGCATCTAAGAATCGGAATGGATAACATATGAAATATGGTAAAATCATCAGACTGGTGAAAAGAAGAAATTTGTTAAGTAAATATTTAATCGAACAGATCAATATCTATGCGCCAAATTGATACTTCCGAAAGGTTACGGAGCTGGAAAATAATGGTTTAAAACTGCCCATCTTCAAATGAACGTATTCAGGAGACGGCATCCGTTCTTGGCGAAAATTATGCATGCAGGCAAATTACATCTTATCTAATTTTGTTTTGAAGATCAAACCGCCCTAATCACTTCAGCCACCCATCTTAATTATTGCTTCAATTTAACAACCTCAATAATTTCAACAACATGTCTAAGCGACAATGCGTCGAAATTTAGTGATTGTCATCTTATTGTGAGTGCGTTTCGTGTTTGATAATGTACGTCATGAAGAAATGCGAAGTAACATTGACATAATTGGGAAGGGCATTATGCGGATATCGTGGACTGAGCATGCAAGCAACGATGAGGTGTTAGAAAGATTGGCAACAAAAAATTAATACTGAGAATCAGGAAGAGGCAACTGAAGTTCCTGGGATATGCAATAAGGAAGGAGAGCTTGAAGAACCTGATACTGACTGGCCAGATAGAAGGAAAAAGAGACAGAAGAAGGCAGCGGATAACATATTTGCAGGGCCTGATCAGGTGGATGACGGAACGGGGGTTGCGAGGTGTAACAGGAGCAAACATACTACGAGCCACAAGGAATGAGGAGACGTGGAGAATCATGATCGTTTACGTCCTGAAGGGACAGGGCACATAGAAGAATAATAATTAGAATAACCCAGAACCTATACTGACAGAAAACTACCTGCATAGATAGAGAAATTGAAATATACAAAAAGAGGGGCGTGTAAGACAAGTGTGTGTCGTCTCACCGGACTTAGTGTGAGCATATAAAAAACGGGGGAAAATGGTTAGAAAAAAATGACAACGATCGTCTTACACTCTTGTGCAAATTAATTGACGCAACTGCTTCAGTTTCTTTTATCATACAGTCAGTTTTAGACTCACTGATGTACAGAGGGTGTAATCGATTTTTAATTTTTTCTTCAAATTAAATTAGGTCATTTGCAGTGTTGCGTTGTAATATAAACCTATTTTCGGGGTGTATGATGAAATTTGTTTAGCCTTCAAAAATATTGTGTCGTCAGTGATTGCATCATTAAACAAAACAAAAACGCCTAGACACCATTGTCTCTACTGTCGATTAGTTGTTTTACAGCCACCGTCTGTGATGGACTTTACTCCAAGAAAGCGTCCGAAAATTCTAACACTGCATGAACACACTGACATGCTATACAGAGAGATCGCGGATATTGTTGGTGTTAGCCTTTCAACTGTCAGTCATTTAATCAAGGCAAAAGAGAAAAACTTTTAAAAAAATGCGGTTGGAAGAGAAAAACTACACCAAGAGACGACGTATATGTGATCAAGAAAAGTGTAAAAGATCCTAGGAAGATATTATTCGTTTTATTTCAATTAATTTTCACAAGGGTGTATATGACAGCGAATGCTGGACGACTACCCCACAGATGAGGAAAAATCTCGAGGCAACATGAAGGATACTGAACATTCCACGGACGGACTACGTAAGCAACGAAGACGTCTTTAAAAAATGGTAATAGTTAGAACATTTCCTCTCAGAATCCAGAAAAGACGGCTGAGATTCCTTGGACATATAATAGTGCCTGGGAAACTTAACCTTCACTGGGAAAGAGTGACAGGGGGGAAGGCAGTGATCCAATTACCCGACGAGCTTGTCTGAATGAATAGGAGAATGGTGCGCGGAATCCTTAGCAAAGAGAGAAAAAGAGCCACACAAGATAGAGAGTAATGTGGAGAGTAATGATAGCTTGTGCGTTGTGGTGTTGTGGATATCGACTTGGAATGGCAAATCGGGGTGCAGAGTTCGAGTTCCAGTTGAATTCCTTGCATTCACTTACGCACAAATACCCCTGAGAAAGGTATTAATCCGTCTATTCCTTCCAGTTATGGTTTAAATAACAGGGCAGATTGGGTTTTATAGCCTTGGCTGGCAACTAGTCTGCCGCAGAAAGCAATGGCAACCTACTGCGGGATAATCTTCTGCCCAGTCAGTCATGTCTCTTTCGAGTCATGATCGCCCAAGCGTGTATCACGTATGACACTTGACTGAATGATAGTTTACGACCTGAAGGGATGCGGAACATAGAACGGGCTGCTCTGAGTGAGTTAACGAGCTAGCTCCCACCCCAAGAATATTGAGTTCGATCCTCACTAAGTTTAGCAAATAAGCTCACTTCTATAGTGATTTTCTAAGCGTAGCTTAGGTGTGGTGCAAGGCCGAAAATATGTAGCGTCTAATAAAGATCGAACCTCGCTTCTATGGGATTCAAAGCGCACTTGTTGATTCCTGAGGTGTTTCAGATGAGATAAAAACGACAATTTCTGGCACTTCCTTCATGTGTGCTTGGGCTGTATTTTTTATCTTCGTCTCAGATTAGAGCGCTAGCTCGAAATGCATTAAATCTGAAAAAACTGAATCTTAATGTGTTGATATAGAAAAAAAAACAAACAAAAAAACAAAAAAAAAAACGACACTCAAAATGATGCTTTACTAAACCTCACTTTCCACCCTCTGCTCTCACAGAGAGTTTGGCGAGCCCTCGCTGCTCTATCTCTACAACCATGGAAAATAATCAGACGATAATTTTAATAATTCTAATTCCATCGGTGAGAGTTAATTTCACCAGACCACTGCTCTGTGAAAAACTCCCAAGAGGTTACTTTCCCAACCACTATAATCTCAACATGTTCAAGTCTAGGGTTAACCGTTATCTCCTATCCGCTTTTTAACGTAACCTCAAGTGGTCTTGGGATTTGTACAGAGTAAACATTACCGTTAAAAACAAAATATTTCTTAAGATAAGATCGATATGGTATGGTCGTCAGTCAAGTTCTTGATATGGGGACTAACAGAATAGAGATATAGATTAAAATCCATCTACAGTATTTTATATGTGTTATTAGTTTAAGTACATGTAAAATTTTCCTCTTTTCATTTTTTCTCAAATATATTCACTGTTTTTTTTTTGTTCTTATTGCACTCGTAAAGTACATGTCTTCCATGAAAGTTTGAATATATATTGAAGTTTTCGGGTCTCTTTCCCAAAGACGCGGCGATGCATACTTTAACAATTTCTGCGCCAGGATTTCTGTTTTTGGTCTGACAAATGTTGTTCCCTTCGGATTTTCTTGCATTCGATTTTTCCAAATAATGTTTTTAGTCCTTTTTTGATTGAATTTAACATCTCCTTGAAAAGAGGTTATTTTTTGTTATGAATAAGACAGAAACACTGAAAATAAATAAATACAGAAAGAAGAACGTGGAAGGTGGGTAAAAAACATGTTAGGGGGAACAGATGTGGGGGAAAAACCATGTGCCGACAAAAACAATTACGAAAAAAACAAAACAAAAAAACAAAAAAAAAAAAACAATTACGAAAAAAAAAAAAAAAAAAAATGAAAGTAGCAATAGAATAGTAAAGTTTTGTCTGCGGCGACAGAGGTTGCAGGGTTGAAAAACAATTATGAAGCGGTAATGTATTCTGACGTTCTGTCAGACTGTTCACTTTACAAAACGCAAAATGTTCTTTTCCAGAACGATGCCAAATTCACAATCCAATGTTACCGAATTTGTTCCTCACAGGGTGTTTTATTACAGCAGTAACAGAATGAACAAATCCAAGTAAATATTTACAAATGCTCTTTAAAAAAAATCTTCAGCCCAACTCATGTAAGCACAATAATATAGGCGATCAACTTATAATATGTGAAAATGCACCTTTTTAGTGTTCAACATTGCGAAAAGCGATATTCAATTTACAATATAAACATATCTCCAGCTAGTCGCTTAAATAGTAAATAAATTGCTTAATACTTAGTCAGTATAAGCAAAATGGTTTGTCTTTCTTCGTAATTGTCTTTCTTCGTAATTGTAAATTGAATATCGCTTTTCGCAATGTTGAACACTAAAAAAATGTATTTTCACATACTATATTATCAATTGATCGCCTATATTATTGTGCTTACATGAGTTGGGCTGAAGATTTTTTTTTTAAAGAGCATTTGTAAATATTTACTTGGATTTGTTCATTCTGTTACTGCTGTAATAAAACCCTGTGAGGAACAAATTCGGTAACATTGGATTGTGAATTTGGCATCGTTCTGGAAAAGAGCATTTTGCGTTCTTTTGTAAAGTGAACAGTTTGACAGAACGTCAGAATACATTACCGTTTCATAATTGTTTTTCAACCCTGCAACCTCTGTCGCCGCAGACAAAACTTTACTATTCTATTGCTACTTTCATGGCAGATGGTCGGTTGAATTATATTCCAGTTCAGCTCCTCACAGGTAGGAACCACGAAACCACGTACAATGAGCAGACTCTTATTCTTTTCATTTTCTATTGGTAAGAAAGAAGTTTCAATTGGACAACTATTTTCTCAGGAATGTTGCATTGGGAAACAGATTCTCAAGAGGTTGCTTTTCTGACCACTACAATCCATATTTCTCTGATCATCCATCATAATATGCACCACTCATTAATTCTATATCTTGAGTTATTCTTGGACCTTGCCTTGAGTCAATCATAATTGTTATGGTACCCGCCTACGAGGAATGGATTTTTCCTCTTGTTATATGTAATTACATGCGTGACTTTCTTGGCGGCAGTTAGCGACAGCTACTAGTCAGGCAATAAGCAGCGTAATAATACCTTCGGACTTATTTCTATATTAACACTTCCTTTGAATATCTTGTTTCTTGTTATACTAAACTGTTTTGACCTACTTTCTTGTTCCGTGTCTTACTTCCGGCACAAACCGGTCACTACACTTTTCGGCGAAGTTTCACCAAAACAATAATAAATCTGGTCTTTTACAATTTCCTTCATGCAATGTAAGCTTAATAGCTACTGCTTATCAACGTTTTGCACGTTATTTAAAGCCAGAGACTTTTTTTTTAATGTAAAAACTTTTTGGAGAAAATGATTTACTCATTAAATAAACCATATATGGATGATAGAGTCGCCATTCCAGGTCACAATGGGCGAAAGCCGGTTTAATTTTATCGAATATTTCTATTAAATCAAATTTTTCAGAGTTATCGCCCCCTTTCCCCCTTTACTGATGGCTGCCTTGCTTCTTAACCTTGTGTTCGAAGGTTTTGCGGAACGTCAACACCATGATTACATCATTTTCTCTTCTCGAGAGAAAGTATCCAGTTCAATTATTGAAAACCTTCAGGTGATGTAGTGCCAGTTCACAGGGCCGGAAGACGGATTGTTCTCACCAAAACCCACAGGCTTCATTCGCCTGAAGTTATTTTTAATCATTGATTTGAGAAAGCCTTTGTGTACAGGTGACTGAATATTTCATAACTTGTTTGGTGCTCTACAATACATCCAGAGGAAAATCGATCTGAAAAGGCTGTTCACGAATATTTTGAAGATGTAGTAAGCTAAAAGACTATATATATATATATATATATGTGTGTGTGTGTTTGTATTTAGGCAGAAAATTATTTTAGGCTTGTCAGATTAAATAAATTGCAAAAATTTTGTCTGCATATTTTAAATAAAATCCACTAGTACATGTGAATTTATTATCCATTTCTCGATGTTCCCAAGTATTTTCAAGCTCCTTCCGAGAGGATCTTTTAGGGTCTAAGTTGTAACAAAAAATTACCGCAAAACTGTGTTGCTAAAAGTTACTGTAAGTTTGAAGCAAAAGGAAATATTTTGCAGTAATTTTTACCAACACAGTTTTGCGGTTGGTTTTTATTACCACAACTTACACCCCTGAAGATGATCTCGGAAGGAGATTGAAAGTACTTGGAAACAGAGAAATGGATAATAAAATCAACTGTAAATGTTCCAGCGGATTTCTTGCAGCTTTCAATTATAATACACGAAAAGAAGTTCTATGCAAACAGTTTCTCTTCTCTCGTACGATCACCGCTTAAACGAGGGTAGCGGTTTTCTGAGTTTGGCACAAGGCATCAACTATGGATCGCATGGGGACTAAATTCAATGCAATAACAATGGCCAAATGCATCGCAAGTCATTATGCCACACCAAGATGTCTTTGAAAACTTTTTTTGTACACCCTGAGTAATAAATGATTAACGTCTTTCACACACGCACATACCATAGGTAGAATTAATAAAAGGGGGCGTTAAGTTCTTGACTCGACTTTCACTGTGAAACGCACACGACATGTCGTTTCCCAAAGTGTGTTTAAGCCTTTCAAAATTGGCCATGTAATTAGAGAGCAGCCTTGATCCAAGAACTCCTCACATATTGCCTAAATCTGTTTTCAAACACAAAATTCGAGATGAAAACGCCTCGGCTATCGAACAAAATTTTGGTTCTCGAACAGCATTGCCGAACCGTGTTAACCTGAACGAAATCAATTTCCTGTGTCGATCGCCATGTTGTATACATTCGTATATTCTGCTGTGTTTTTCTTTTCTAATTTTATTGTACTGTGCTTTTTTCCCCCTGTTCATTATCCCTTAGTCATGGTTCCAAAGAAAACCAAAAGTGATGTTGTACAGTGAGTTTAACGACAATACTGCATAAATATTGCTTAAACCTTCTCGGTACTTCCCTTTTTAGGATGTTTGAGCTTTTTATATTGAAAATTTGCCGGCAAAATGTTAAATAACTAATTATCTGGGGGTCCAGAAATGGATAAATCTATTTTATATTGATTCTTATGAAGGAAATAGTTTCAGTTTACAAACATTTCGGATCAAGAATGACCTTCAGGAAAGGATTAACTTCATGAACCAAGATTCCACTGTACTGTGTTTTGTTTCTTTTTCATTACTAAGTGGATTGGCCAGAGATCCTTTCAGCACCTCCTAGTACAACGGTGAAAGTAGAGAAGCACATGAACTTAACGGTAAAATATTTCCGACAGAGAAAATGTCGGTTCTGACAGCTGAAGAGAGGATTCCAATATCTACACTCGAAACTTCTTTTCCAAATATCGTTTTTGATGGCATATCGTTGTTTACATTTAATAGTATGACGTTATTAGTCTCCGGCAGAAACAGTTATGAATGTCTTAAAATATTGTTAAAGTAAGCCATTTTTCTTTTAATTTTTGCTTAATTTTAAAGTTTTCATGCTTAATTGAAGGATTGATTTCGTTTTTCTAGCCAAAATTTCACTGTGACAGGCGGAATTTGTCTTTAATTTTTCTCCATGCTACGTCAGTCTCTTTCTTTCTTTCCTATGCTAGGCTCGTTGTATTCTATTGAACAGGTTAAGAGGCTCATCCCTTGTTTCCCTGTTTAGGATGTGGTTTCCGGTTTTCTCTTTCCATTCTTTTACTTTTTTTTTCTCTCAATTGGAGTAGATAGACTAAACTATCGCCCGGTTCACACTCCACCCTCATCTATTGAACAGGTGAAGAGGCTCATCCCTTGTTCCCTGTTTAGGATGTGGTTTCCGGTTTTCTCTTTTCCAATCTTACTCTTGCGTAGCCCCCCCCCGCTGCGCATCAGTGGCGTTACCGCCTTGTTCGGGGTGATATGATTAAAAAAAATAAGTACAAGCCGACGGCGTCTGAGTAGACATTAACCCAGAAGACACCTCTTCGTATATATGTCTTCCGAGAGATTTTTGAGCCGTTTGTGAGATGGAATAGCGCTGCTTCTTCCGTCTAACAGTATTATAATACTGACTTAATTAGTTTGTTATTCATTATTACGAAGCGAGTTCAAATCTCGCTGGTGTGATATAGTGACTTAAATTGATAAATATACATATTTGGAGTGTACATATGTAGTATTCAGGTGTTAATAAAAGAGTGCTCAATGTATGAACAGAGCTGACTTCGAGTCGTACCATAGACGTAGGACAATATGTAAATTTATTAACATATACTCACCAGAATTTTATGCACGACAATTTTCAGGTGCCGAGTTGTTAATCATGAAAATAGGAAAAATATGTTTATTAATTTATAATTCATAGCTGCTATACTTTATTGAGCACGCACTATTTTATCAACTCAATGTGCAGTGTGTGTGTGTGTATGTATATATATATATATATATATATATATACACACACTGCACATTTTTTGTACCTCCCCCCTCCCCCGTCGGGTAGGCTGGTCTGTTAGTCTTTGTTTGGTGGTGTCTATTTATTTGATTAGTCCTTGGTTTGCCTTTGCCCTGACGAGCCGTTGTGTGAAACCGCGGTAGGTTTTGGCGATCTTGTGATTTTTTTACGTGTCTTTGCTCTACATTGCTTCCTCTTTGTTATTCCACTTTGGTTAGTTCTGTATCGAGCACTTTTTCTTTCTTTGTGGTTGGTTCCGTTTGGGTTTTTTTTCTTTTCTGCGGGGTATTGTATGTATTGTCTGTATTCCGCAGTTTTCTTTTTTTCCCCCTCTTGTCCAACGCCTTATAGCGACGGACAGCAGTAACGGAGTTAGATTCTGTCTGTTATTTGTTGTCCTCAAAGTTTATTTTCGTATAATTTTAGGATTTAGATACTTACAGAGTCGGTCTTGTTATTATATATATATATATATATATATATATATATAAACCCACCAAGCCACAAGGGGTTACCCAGTGTGAAAGAATTAGAAATCAGAAACATTTTTAAGGAGATAGAGTAATAGAAAAGTAATCGGGAAGACATTAGATAACGATTGACATTGATCTTCAAAATTTTAAATGCAAAGTTAACTAGAAAGCATGGAGCCGAAAGAGAAAAAAAAGCACAATAAAGAAAGCAAAGGCAACCAAGGGCGCGGATATATGAGAGAGAGATGGGGGGGGGAGTGGGGGAGAGGTGGGGAGAGAGTGGGGGGAGAGAGGTGGGGAGAGAGAGTGGGAAGAGGAAGCCAAAAACGAGAGGGGGAGAGAGAGGAAGTAAAGACGAGAGAGAGAGAGAGAGAGATGATCAAGGGCACAGAGGGAAAGAGAAAGTACAACAGAGGGCTTGAAGAAAAATGATTCAATTCGAGCAGCGCTCGATATTAAATATATCATAAACATCAGTGATTATAATCCCCACAAACGATTTGGACTCATATTTATATCTCTTTTCTTTTTTTTTTTTATTACTATTACAAAATTTTGGTCGATACGTTCTTCGATCTTCCCAGAACGTGCGTTGCTATTCTTAAATACGGTCTAGTACTTTTTCCCTTCTTCAATGATAAAAAAAACAGTTGCATTTCACAACTCTCGAAGAGAAAAGAAATTGGATTTAAATCCTGTTTACCGATGCCATTTCTGAGTCACTAGCGATTGCATCAATTCGTCCCTTCCAATAGCGAAACGTGGGTGGATTACCTAAACGAAAGATAACTTTCACGAAAATTCCAAACCCAAATTAAGTCATTGAATACAGTAATTCCTTTTGGAAGCATATCACGATAAAATGCGTATGGATTTTCTAGAAATTTAAAAGAAAAGTGTATCGGAAAACGTGAACCAAAATTCTTATATATAAAAAAAAAGGTTATGAAGAAAGATCTTATAGCGAGCTGCCTGCCCGTCTATCTTTCAGTTCATAGATATTTTCAGAAGCTTAGTTGGTATTAACACGGCGGAGGGCCCAATAGGTGGGATGTAATTTTGTGTTAAATCCACTTTGCAAGTAAAGAGGTCTCTTTCAAAAATAAAAAAAACCTGATTTTGAACGAAGTAAGAATATTGATTATGAGCACCTGTGGAGAAATGCAATCATTTCTAACAAGGGACAGACCGTATGACTGTGTGTGTGTGTATATATATATATATATATATATATATATATATATATATATTAAAAAAGGATTAATTCAATGATGTTGAATGGCCATTTCGATATGAAGATCCCCACGGGGGATAACATCAGCTCAGCAACAGAAAAATCCTTTCAGAAACTTTTTTTCTGTTGCTGAGGTGATGTGTTATCCCCCGTGGGGATCTTCATATCGAAATGGCCATTCAACATCATTGAATTAATCCTTTTTAAATTTATATTTGCTCTGTAATATTTTATTACATGGAGCTCTCTTCCTGTATCATTTTTTAATATTAAAATAAAATTTTTAATATTAATTAGGATCGGGTTTTTGGAATTTACCTTCCTGCTTTTTTCCCGTGGATTGAAGTATCTGAATTAATATATATATATATATATATATATATATATGTGTGTGTGTGTGTTTGTGAGTTGGGAAGATCATCCGGTTACCCTACTGAAATATCAAACCGCCTGCCGAAACCGAAAAGGCTGAAACAATGATAGCGTAATCGGCTAGTCTTCCCATTTGAAATACCTAAAAACTCTACATGTTAAAGCTTCATTTCAAAAACCATAGTTCTAAGAAATGGAGGTGGGTGAGAAATTTGTTTTCTTCTACAAATAAACAATTGAAGTATCATTGCGTCCGATTTTATTTCTAATTTATTCACATGAAAAAGAAAATCAAAGATTTCCGGTTTCAAAAGCAAAATATGTTTACCTGTATCTTCTTCCTTAGAGAAAATCGCCAATAATCAAAAATGATGAAAATGTCATTTTCACCGAAAATTTATAAAATTCTAAAAACATTGTAGTTAATTTATTGTTTATATATGTGGTTATTTATTAATTTTTTTTTTCATAATCATATTGCCCCAAGCAAGGCGTTTTATTGCCACTGTTTTGCAAGAAGATTACATAGGAGGAAAGTTATGAGAAAGAGTGACTGGTTATAGGGGGTGTCAGGAAGTGGGTAAGAGAAGGATGAGAATACTGATGTGAGTGGAGTGGACGGAGAAAGGAACATGAGAGAGAGGATGAAGGTTAGTGAGATAGGAGATGACTATTGACTTTACATTTAAATTCTTGGAGATTCTAGATGTCGGGAAAGCAAGTAAATGAAAGGGAATTCCAGAGGAGAAGGGAGCATGAGAGAGAGGATGCAGCTTAGTGAGATAGGAGATGACTATTGATTTTACATTTAAATTCTTGGAGATTATAGCTGTCGGGAAAGCAAGTAAATGGAAGGGAATTCCACAGGCGGGAAGTGCGAGAAAAGAAGCTGTTGGAGTAGAATTTGCGTTTACAATTTATTGGTTTCACAGTAAAAGGGTGGGACCTAGTTGCTAATCTTGTGACTCGAGTAAGTTTATATATAGGGGACACTAGTGAGCTAAGTTCATCAGAGCAGAAAAATATACGTATGAGAGTGTGTAAGTAAACAAGCGAGAACAAAAGAAGAAATTAAGAAACGCCATTTTCCTTATGAAATTAAAATAAAATCTCTATATATAAAAGGCAATCTGTGAGTGTGTGTGTGACCAATCCCTATGCATACCTACATTTAAGCTATGCCTTTCAAACTTTCTAGGGACACATATCTACAGGGAAGCCAGGTTGACACATACTTTTTGAGTTTAAGTTCAGCAATTTTCCCTTTCGAACGTTTTGGCCAATTGTTTACATTTGCTCCGTAAAATATCTAAGATGGTTGCTAAATTACGTCACAGAAATCAAATCACACGTGTCAAACGCGACTAATATATTTTTTATTAAAAAAAAAAACAAAAAACCTTTATATTTAATTTTTCTTTCCGACATTTTAAAAATTCATTTGGTCCATAAAAAATGTGAATATTTTTCCCCGTAATTTTGAAACAAAAAATATTAAAAGCGTTTTTCAAACAATATATATATATATATATATATATATATATATATATATATATAAAGTGCCAATGGTTAATGTAATATTTCATATTTCAGAAAATAAAATTAAAAAAAATAAAGCTTTTTTTTCGGTAAATATTTCAGGAAATCAACTGTCTGTAATTCGTGTGGCATTAATGTAACTTTTTCCTCTAAGATTAAACGTCTACATTTTAAATATTCTTCGAAAATTTCTGAAATGAGAGCGTAATATTTATTTTATTTCTAATTTCAATAGAACAAAATTTTTATTTTTATATTAAGTTCATTTGGTCAACGAAAAATGTAAATATTTTCCACCGTAATTTTGAAACAAAAACAAACGCAATATTGTTTGCAATGTCACACAAAACTTCAAATCACGTTTCTACGCAAAACAAAAGAAAATAGATTTTTTCTACTACTAAAATATTCTGAGTTGCACGGGCAACGCCGAGCTATGATCAAAAACGGGCTGCCTGCAGTTTGCCCATGCCTGGATTATAATCTTGCTAATCGGACAGCAACCAATGTTATCTTTTCTTCAGGCAGCCAACATGTCGGATATTAGAGATAGATGTAGTTAAGACGGATTTACTTAATGTCTTTGGGCTTATCAGCAATTATTAGCATAGATAGATTTGTGGTAAAGATATACCTAGAAACTTCAGGAGAATTTCGTCACATTTATCATTGACACGCATCTTATACGTTTATAGTTCATGAGTAAATTTAGAGCTTTCGTTTTGCGATTAATATAAAGTAGTGTGTTGTAGCGATTTGCAAGTGTTTTCAATTCACTTAAGTTCTTCGTCTATAAAGTGGTGCGTAAGTAACGGATAAGACATTAAAATCAACCTTCTTCACTTTTACACAAATTCACAATGACGTGTGAAATCCTGGTTTTTCCCAAATAGGAAAAAGGATTGACCATCTGCTTAAAGCCGAAACCAGAATTCGCAAGTAGGTGTCAAAATGATTTTTGATGAATGGGAGTGACCTGCAAGACCAAAAGGATTTCGAGTGTAAGTGCGAAAAAAAAAAAAAATCTAGATTACAATAAAAGGACTTCGTCAGCGTCAGTCAGAGGGAGTGTCATTGGGAGCCGCGAGACAAACATCTAAAATGTAACTTCTAACTTCAAGCGACTCGGACATTGTCCTCTTCCTCTCTTTCAATAATTACTACTACGAACATTTTGTACGAACTCTTGATTCCTTAACTTTCTCATTGAACATTAATTTCTACGAATTCTTGTTATTCCTCCTTTAATAAATTTCTATTTTGGAATGCAAAATGTATATTTTAGTCTTACACTATTCCACATATTCCAGCCTGCTGACCACCAACCTTCTGATAACAATGAAAAACTTCTGATGATAATTCTGCATAAATCCTGTAAGCTGTAGGGAGTTCGGTTAAATCTGACAAGGCTGAATAAAAGAAAAATTAACCAGCTCTCTACGCTACACGTACATATTCTAAAAATGCAGAGATAAAAATAAACTATTATTCCGATTTCATTTATTGTTATTTACTCTTAGTAGAGATGTATGTAGCCGTTCTTATTCATGGATTTTCGGTATACTTTGAATGGGTTACTTCAGAGCATTTTCAGTAGCCCCCACTATCTAGACGAAGAACTTAAATACTTGTCTATTTCAGAGATGAGGTAGTATTTACATTATTCGGACTATTGCCCTCTTCTTTCTTCGTTACTCTTCTTTCTTCGTTACTCTTCTTTCTTCGTTACTCTTCTTTCTTCGTTACTCTTCTTTCTTCGTTACTCTTCTTTCTTCGTTACTCTTCTTTCTTCGTTACTCTTCTTTCTTCGTTACTCTTCTTTCTTCGTTACTCTTCTTTCTTCGTTACTCTTCTTTCTTCGTTACTCTTCTTTCTTCGTTACTCTTCTTTCTTCGTTACTCTTCTTTCTTCGTTACTCTTCTTTCTTCGTTACTCTTCTTTCTTCGTTACTCTTCTTTCTTCGTTACTCTTCTTTCTTCGTTACTCTTCTTTCTTCGTTACTCTTCTTTCTTCGTTACTCTTCTTTCTTCGTTACTCTTCTTTCTTCGTTACTCTTCTTTCTTCGTTACTCTTCTTTCTTCGTTACTCTTCTTTCTTCGTTACTCTTCTTTCTTCGTTACTCTTCTTTCTTCGTTACTCTTCTTCGGGTGATAGGAATTTCGAACCGAACTCTTTATTACAATCACTGGGGTATATGAACTCCATTCCTTGCGTAGTAATGCCTCTTTTTTAAAAGAGGCCATGAGTTATCTCCCTCTAATCCTGTAAGTTACTTGTTCACCACTGCTGTAGCCTGGTATTGAATTCACAACTCTTTGGGTCAAGTCACAGTAACTATCCAACGTCTATATCCACTGGGCCATGTGTCCTGAATTTTTTGGAGACTTATAAACCTAATGTCCAGTAACCCTTTTTTACCAGAGTTCATATTACAATTTTTGATGTTAATGGTTTTCTATAGTATTTTTTTACCACAATTACTAATGATTTTTTCTGACACTCTGTATTACTAGTTCTCATAAGTTCCTCTCTATGCTTGATTGTAATAAATGGTTTGGTTCAAAATTCTTAGCGCCTGAAGAAGGCGGGAGCGTACAACGGCCGAAGCGTCGTACGAATGGCAACAAAGATGAGGACAATAGTCCGAATAATGTAAATACTGCAAACCTAAATACATTGGAAACATTCAAATCACAAGAATACTCTACTTGATACTGGGAGCAAAAATATATGAATATACACACGATACAAATAAGTAAGGATCTAATTATACACATTAATTAAAAACTTAAACATTCAGATACATGTCAATGATAAACATGAAAAACTCCTGAAGATTCGATATCTCTTTATCAGCAAGTTCACCTATTCAAGTAATTGTTGATAAAAATCAATGACCTTGGAATTAAAACTGGCCTAACCACATAGCGTAAAAACATGATTAATACTTCAAATCTAAACTGGAATTACTTGAAAATTCAGTCAATATTTTTGTCGATAGCAATATATTTGAATTTGTCTATATTTCTGAGATGAGGTAGTATTTACAATATTCGAACTATTGTCCTCATCTTTGTTGCCATTAAGGACACACGTCCCAGTGGATATAGATGTTGGTTGGTTCCTGTGACTATATACAGAGCTGTGAATTCAATACCAGGCTACAGTAGTGGTGAACAAGTAACTCACAGGGTTAAAGAGAGATAACTCATGACTTCCAAAAGATCACTACTACGTGAGGGATGAGAACGATATACCCCAGTGAATGTAATAAAGGGTTCGGTTCAAAATTCCTAGCACTTGAAGAAGGCCGGAGCGTACAACGGCTGAAACGTCGTACAAATGGCAACAAAGATGAGGACAATAGTCCGAATAATGTAAATACTGTAAATATATTTGAACTTTGAGAGCATACACAGTGTTTAATGACCCAACAACAACTACGTCAATTAGAGTATTACGAGCAGGGGACATTTTAGGGGGAGAATTCAGAATTAAAAAATGCGTACAAAAAGATTCCGTAGCAGAGTGGAAAAGTTTATTTTCCTTTAATGTAGTAAAAACATATCGATGCAAATACAAAGAGTAACCTATGAATTTGAATGTTCTAAGTCGTTTCGGAAACTAAGCAAAGTATTAAGAGAGGAAAATTTCGTTAAAAGCAAATAGAATGCTAAACAATAGTATAATATCTAGTCTTCTCTGTAGCAGTGAATTCGAAACAATATCTTTACAAATTAAAAAAAAAAACTTGAAGTAAAGAAGGTGTGGTTCTACTGAAAAATGCTGAAAACACCACGGACAGAACACATGAGCAAGGGGGAAGCTTTAAAGAAAGTAGAAATTACAAGGAAACCTGGAGAATCTAATACTCTCATGAAATATCAAAAGCAACCCGGAAAAATGGACAGTGGGAAGATTTTTTGTGAAAGACGCCCAAACAAGGATAAGAAAGATGGTAAAGGATTAAAAGTTACTTAGAGCAGCAAAAGGGGAGAAGATGTGAAGAGCCATTATCATTTGTTTTAGGATGTTTGTAAAAGAGACTATTGGTTCTGGATCATTGAGAATTTCCATGTTGATTTGGGATGAGCAGAGTTCATTGAATTTTAACCAGTTAACTTTACTAATTGTAGTTGCCATTTTGTATTCCATTCTTCTGGCATAAACTTATATTTAGAAAAATAGGTGAATCGTCATTACCACATTGGTCACCATGAACTTTACATTGAAAATCTAGAAAAATTGATGGGGGAGAATATGGTTAGTTAGATAGCTGATGTTAATCCGGTACCTAGGTGCAGGTCTGTTGCATTTGGTCATTAAAGATACACAGATTAGATCATTCTAGTAGAGATTCTATAATTTTACCAGCTTGATTGGGGTTCCTACGCCCCCACATTTTGCTGTGAGCATTAAAATCTATCATGGGTAGGAAGGGAGTGGGGAAATTTTCCAATTAGCCTTTCTATTTCAGTCCTATTCAATCTGTGTTTTAGAGGAATATAAATTGAACATATTGTCGTTCGATGAATTGAAGCTTTTACTGACAGTCTTTAGATTTATATTTCATTGTTTTTCGTGGGGTATCGATTTTTGTTTCACGCCCAACCAAATTTTGCAAAGCCAAACGACGACAGGGAACGGATGACAAGAGCAGGTTTGGGTGAAACTAGAAGCTCCTAGTTCTGAACTTGCACGTTAGTGGCGAATTTAGTCATCAACGCCATCATTATAAAGGAAGCGACCAACAAAGAAATTAAATTCTTGGATAGCAGATAAAGCTGACGGCAAATTTTATTTTAATTTCTGAAGAATAAAGTTGTTAATGAATTTAGGATTCAGAGGAATAAGTTCAAGATCATATAAATCTTATATATTTTTTTTTTATAAGCGTTTCACCCAGAGCAAGGTATGTCACTGCTACTACTGCGCAGGGGGCTACGTAGAGTGGAGAAAGGCCGATTAAATATAGGAGATGTCAGAGGGTGGGTGATAGGCGGGTAAGGATACCGAGAATGAGGGTTGGGTAGATGAGAGTGTTCTGAGAATAGTTGGGAGTTAGTGTGATAGGTGTCTATTGACCCTACATTTAAACACCTGGAGATTGTAACTGTCGGGAAAGCAGACTTGTAGAAGGGAGTTCCACAGGCGGGAAGCGCGAGAAAAGAAGCTATTGGAGTAGAATTTACGGTTACATCTTATTTGTTTAACTGTAAAAGGGTGGGACCTAGTTGCTAATCTAGTATCTCGTGTAAATTCGTGCTTAGGCGGCACCAGTGATCTAAGCTCATCGGAGCAGAAGCCATGAAAGTACTTGTAGAAGAGGCACAGGGAAGCCACATCACGCCGGTGAGAGAGCGGCTGCAGCCGGTCTGCCAAGTCAGTATCAACCACGTTACATATCCTCCTTTGTATTTTGTCAAGAAGCCCAAGGAGAGCAGCAGGGGCACCCGACCAGATATGGCAGCAATATTCAATATGAAACAGATCTCACATTCAAGGCTGTGCCATAATTGAAAAAATGTTGAAGCACCACTTCTGTGTGTTGAGTCAGTTCATTGCTCGTAAACCTTGTTCCGCCATTCTTTTACTCAAGCTCACTAGGTAGGTTATTTTCCTTTGTCAGTCTAGCCTTAAATCTGTCAACTGAGTACAAGATCTTCCAAGCTGTTTTTCCTCATTACGTGCCCTAGAAATTTCAACTATTTCTAGTGTTAATTATAAATGTTTTCGCTACCATTCTCTCTAAAACTTCGTCGTTTCGTACCTGTTCGATCCTTGGTATTCTCAGTAACCTTTTAGAGAACCACATTTTTGTTGCTTAAAGTCTCTTCATCTAAGAGATTTTTAAGCACTCACTGCTATATAGGTAGACAGATATTACACAAATGGTTCGGTACAATGTTTTTTTCTTTTTGTTTCTAACGGAATTTTTATGTCTTAATACCTTAGTCTTTGGAAGGCATCTTTCAACAATATTACAACGCACCTCCGGATGTCAGTGTCACACTTTCAGTCTTTTTTAAAGGATTTCCCCAGATATTTAAATTCTTGTATTAGTTTGATTTCGGTATCTCCAGTCTTGGAATTTGCATATTGGCCTGTTTCTTTTTTTTAACAATAATTCATTCTGTTTAATTTTCAATTAATATTTAGTCATTTTCCTTGCTTTCTTTCGCTACCTTCTTGTCATGGTGCCCTATTTATAGAAATGGACTCTTCCTCCGTCAATAACATACTGTTGTGTTGCTTGGTTTTGTTATAATTAGAAGATAACACAAACTTGAATCAATGACGTTTATTTTTTATATAAAACTTTAGGTTTTTTACATCAAGTTACAACCGTTGTATTTTTGTGTGTGGATACAGGAGCAGACTAGCTAAATTCTTTTCACTGTGGCATGATAGTAGTAAACGCGTCTATCCCTTCTGGAACTCGTGATCAACTGACAGCGTCTTCCTCTTTTCAAATCTGTCCACCAAACTACTGTCCTTCACTCCTACTTCCTACTCCTTACTGCTACTCCTACCAAAAGAAACCGTTAACTTGTTTTGCCGCCAAATTTTGAATTCTTGGCGCCAGTGTGTCTACCTTTTTCTATTTTTAGCACACTCGCCATTTTATAAACCATAACAATACTAAACTGAGTGACTTTCCGGGAACGCAGCTGTCATGAGAGTCTAGAGGCGGTTGAGACGCAGCGTAACTATACTGTTTGGACTTACACTTCTATTTTCTGATTATTAACGCCTTTTTTTTGTATGTTCTGTTATTCTACTACACTGGTTAAACCTACCTTCTGGTTTCCGGGTTTTTCTTCCTGACCCAGGCAGGTCACAACTTGGCTACGAAGATTTCGCCACAACATTTCTGTTGGGGTCTTTGTAGTTTCCTTTCCGTGTCCTGATATCAACACTATGTCAAGTTGTTAAAATTGTGGCCACCAATAATGAACGCTAGTAAGGTTGAATGAGTCCGGTAAGAAGATATATCCTTGTCTTAGACCATTTTTATTTTTGTGTATTTACTTAACTCATTTTTTTTATCTGCATACAGGTAGTCTGCTAAAGTACGTCTTACGAACCTTTTCATTAAATGGGAGAATGCAAATTTTTATTTATTTTAGTATTTTAAATATTTTAATAATTTTAAATTTTTTTTTTTTTTTTTTTTTACACGCCCCAAATCATAACATAGAAACAATTTCTAACAGCTGTTAAGAAAGGATAGTATATAATATAAATTCAGTAGCATCTATGGAACCAAGTAATTTTATCAAGACCATCATCAATACAACATTAAAATAACTAAGGCCGCGGGGATGCTTTTAGATAAAACTATAATCTATTTCAAATTTGAAGATGTATTTAAGGTCTCAATAATCTTGGAATTATTTCAAACTTTTGTTCTTATCTTGGTTGATATAGGTGTCATAATAGACACAGCGTTTCGACCAAGTACCCTCTGGTGATCATCAGGTGTTCCATAGGCTGATGTGGATTATATCGTTGATTATTGCAAAATAACCTGTGAACTCAATTATTGTTTTTTTCATATTGAATTTGGTTCGTCACTACTAAGTCTAAGGATCGAACTCATGACCACAAGACGATACTAACACATGTATAACCAACTACTATATTCACTGATCCACCGAAAGAATTTGTGGTGCATTTTTAGAGCCTTTTATATACAGTGCCAGATGGATTTTGACAACTGGATTATGTTAATGCGTTCGTGTCACTAACAATCTGATGATGACCAGAGGGTACTTGGTCGAAACATTGTGTTTATTATAACGCCTATATCAACAAAAATGAGAACAAAAGTTCGAAACAATTCCAAGATTATTGAAAATTACTCATCTCAGAAATAAATACAAATATTTAGGGTCTATTAGCAGAGGCCCTATAGTAGCATATAAACATGGGTCCTGTTAATATGCCATTATTTTATCGGATCTTTATGAACAGTCAGTTAAGTGCCATACGTGATACACGCTTGGGCGATCATGTCTCTTTCGATTCATGATTAAGTAAGCAGAAGATTTTCTCGTAGTAGGTTTCCATTTCTTTCTGCAGTAGACTGATTACCGACCAAGACTAGAGCACAATCTCTCCTGCTATTCAACCCATAGCTGAAGGGAGAAGAGATGGATTAATATTTTTCCCCAAGGGCTTGTAGATGCATGTTCGCGAAACGTAGAATCGTACAAGTATGTGAACATTCTTTGGTTTAGATATGCAAACATATCTGTCTATCTATGGAAAGATTTCTATAAACAGACTAAAACAATTTGATACATACCAACAAATAGATCCTTAAACAAGTATCCAAAAGCATAAATCAATCTTTGTGTGTAATATGCTGAGATTGGCAGAGTTTAAGAGAAGGGGAACAATAAGTTGTTCACTTCAAGAGACGAACGCAGATTGTGGAAATTTAGTTTAAAAGCGAACGTAGGCCCAAGACTCAAATGCTTTCCATTTTCCAATCGTTCATGCGAAACGCCAACGATTTAACCCGAAGTGGTCGGCTGTTCAGTCACGTACCTTATTAGGCAGTCCACACAACCAAACATTTGACAATTGCTTCCTTCTCTTCACCATACGCAATCATTCCAGTAATAACAGATTTCCTTTCGCTAGAATAATCTGCCTACACAAGTAGGTCAGCACTTTGACACCACCTCTTATTGACAAGAGCAGTGTCTCATACAGTTCTCATTCAGTAGAGTTGCAGAGAAATGCCTACCCAAAGAGAAGGGAAGATTATATTCTTACGTCAAAGCATTTCATGGATATTACGCAATGTTAGATTGAAAATAGGTCCGAGGTATCAGACCAGAATGTTTCCATTTCTTACATGAATTGAGGATCATTCCTCAGTTTGAAACAAAAAATTTCATACAAATCCTTGCCAAAATCTTTCATTAATCACAAAGACCTATTATATTTCTAATTCCCTCTATATTTTTGTTATGCAACAAAAATATGACAAGACTGAAAATATATAATGTGCGCATGCTTGGGTTTCATCATCTAGTCATTAACTTTGTTTGGGTCAGAGAATGCGACTAGATTCTTTCGCCACAACGTCAGCTTTGTGAAACTTTTGATCAACACTCACCCCAAAGATTCAGTCTCTCTGCGAAAACTAATACCCATACTTACAATTTTCTTGTGGATAAAAAAAAAATTCAATTTAAAATATCGTCTGAGTGATGTGAAAATGACACGTAATAGGATGTGGAAAGTTAGCAACAATCAGCTGATTGTTACAAATGACAAATCTTTTACCTGTATTATACATTGTTGCACAAAAGCGAAGCCCTAGTATAATTTTTCTTTTAACAGATGATCAACATTCATGAAACTATATTTATTTAGAAAAAAAAAACACTTACGTTCAAATCGTTTTAATAGTTTTTGGTAGCCTTCGCCATCATTAAAGTCTTCAACTATGCATTTTTTTAAATTTAGTTTAACTGCACCCCTTTTGCATACATTATGAATCATCTACACAGGTTAGAAAGAAAGAGAAAGAGAGAAAGAGAGAGAAAGAAAGAGAAAGAGAGAAAGAGAGAAAGAAAGAAAGAAAGAAAGAAAGAGAGAGAGAGAGAGAGAAAGAAAGAAAGAAAAGAAAGAAAGAAAGAAAGAAAGAAAGAAAGAAAGAAAGAAAGAAAGAAAGAAAGAAAGAAAGAAAGAAAGAAAGAAAGAAAGAAAGAAAGAAAGAAAGAAAGAAAGAAAGAAAGAAAGAAAGAAAGAAAGAAAGAAAGAAAGAAAGAAAGAAAGAAAGAAAGAAAGAAAGAAAGAAAGAAAGAAAGAAAGAAAGAAAGAAAGAAAGAAAGAAAGAAAGAAAGAAAGAAAGAAAGAAAGAAAGAAAGAAAGAAAGAAAGAAAGAAAGAAAGAAAGAAAGAAAGAAAGAAAGAAAGAAAGAAAGAAAGAAAGAAAGAAAGAAAGAAAGAAAGAAAGAAAGAAAGAAAGAAAGAAAGAAAGAAAGAAAGAAAGAAAGAAAGAAAGAAAGAAAGAAAGAAAGAAAGAAAGAAAGAAAGAAAGAAAGAAAGAAAGAAAGAAAGAAAGAAAGAAAGAAAGAAAGAGAAAGAAAGAAAGAAAGAAAGAAAGAAAGAAAGAAAGAGAAAGAAAGAAAGAAAGAAAGAAAGAAAGAAAGAAAGAAAGAAAGAAAGAAAGAAAGAGAAAGAAAGAAAGAAAGAAAGAAAGAAAGAAAGTGTAATTTTGATTTTTGCATATGCAGAAAAACATTTTCGCTGACAATTATGTAAAACAAAAATACAGAAAGTAAATATAGTGGTTCACTTTTGCACATCTGTATATTTTTTATATAATTAATATTCTTATTCCATCTTTGTAAAAATGTTTGAAAGTAGCTGTAAATGATTTAACAAACGTTTTCTTTAATGAATATATATTTTACTTAAGATTTGTTGATTATGTGGAAAAATTTTTTAATATCATCTTAGGGATTAACATACTTTTGTACAGCGCGCACACTATATATCTCGAGGAGAGACAAATGATAAGTCAGTCTACGGGGGAGTGTGATGCATGTCTAGCCAATGTTAGCATTGAATGATACAATCTCACAAAAATTATCTTATGTTAATATTTTGCTTATTGTACAAAATTTTGACAGTCTTACATTTGTCACACATGTACAACAGTTACTCTCAGATTGACTTGGCATTTATCTAAATTTAGTGTTAATTCTCTATCTACCTCTAAAAATATGGCAGAAAAACAAAATGGAGTGGAAAATTATAAAAAAAAAATAAGTAAAATATTTTTATCATCGGAAGAGAACTGCTTTCAGTTATCGAACAAGAAAAAAAAGATTATGGTGCTATATAATAAAATTTAATTTTAATGTATGCTATATATAGTAAAACACATGTCAAGATCGAATGGTGACGTCTGTTTTATGCTTGAACACTATCTTCAAATCTGAAGAAAAAGAGAACCACCAAGATGAAAGAAAATAAAAGCAACACCACCACCACCAAGAAAAAATGAAAAAAAAAAAATGCACCACCACCAAGAACAAAAACAAAACAAAAAAAATCTCGATAAATGTTATACAAGAAATCAGATTTTTTTTTTTAATATAGATTATTTCATTGGTTATTAGGAGTCTTAAAATTAATACACCATTATCTGTGTCAATATTTTAGTTGACATAATGAAAACGCAGAAGATGAATTCGTGTTTGGACGACTTGATGCTCGAAAAATCATTTGTCACATCCAACAGAATTATTCAGAAATCAGAGGACGGGAAAAAAAAAGACGGAGAAATCTTACTGTTGCCAAAGGTCACACCGGAAGGATTCGAGAAATTTTTTTTTCTTCATAAAATTAGGAAAACTGGTAAACAGAAACACTTAAAAAATTACGAACAATTCACTGTCAAGGCCAGAACGATATATTAAAATTTCGTTATTATAAGTACCTCCAGTCATTTCCCATAACTAACTTTTAAATTGAGTTTTAAAAAATAAGTTTTCTTGAAAGTTAAATGTTTAAATTTACTATTTCCAGCACGCAAAATAATCTGGTGTATTTCAAACAGAAATTACATTAATTGGAATCTAAAAATTTAGAAAAATATTTAAATCTCACAATTTTTTGGCCAATTTTGAGCGATCGACACATTAGTAAACAAAAATTCTCGGGTTTAAATTTATTAAATATTAAAAATAAGATATACATATGTGTCACATTATTTTTGGAAAATTAGTAAATTTAATGTTAAATTAATCTAATTTACATATGTATTATTTATAGCATGAAATTTAGAATAACACTATTGTTAAACATAGTTGAACTTTCTAGCCCTTCCACAGTATTTGAAATGTGTTGACAGAGGCAAGATAAGTGTATGACGATCACAAGTGACATAATTGTATATTTTTTTCTTTAAGAGGAAAAAACCCCGAAACACATGACCCTTTAAAAAAGGTACACATAGAAATTACCATACAAAAATAAATCTTCAAATACACACAAAAAAAAAAAAATAATTCAAAAATTATTTTAAAAATATGAATGCATGACGATCTGTATTATACTAAACTTCTCAGTCTTCGAATAGTAAATATAATCTTCACTTAAGTTAAACTAACAAATCTTTTAAGTATTTTAAAAATATATTTTGAAACATTGTAAATTATTATAATTAAAAAAAAAATGAAAACAATTCTTTTAAATTTTCATTATTTATCGATTTTTTTCTTCAGACTATCAAACAGAGCAAGTGAACCAGACGGCATTGTAACAGAGATGCGGTCAGCCTTAGATGATTTCAACATAGAGAATATTACAGAAATCATTAATGAAGTCTACAACAGTGGTGTAATGTCAGACGACCTAAGCAGATTAATTTTCATAGTTCTGCTTAAAAAGCCAAGTGAAAACGAATGCGAATTTCACCGAACAATCAGTTTAATGAGGCACATAACAAAACTGATCATCCGAATACTGATGAAGCCAGATATATGACAAGAACAGGGCGGTTTTATCAAGGACACTGGTACAAAGAACGCAATATTTATGCTTAGGATGCTTTCAGAAAGAGGCAATACAAATGGGGGGGGGGAAAAAAAGAGAAGTACTCCTGTTTTATAGACTATGCAAAGGCATTCAACAAAGTATGCCACAGAAATTTGATAGAAATGATCACTAACCTCGACATATTTGGAAGAGACTAATCAAGAACCTCTACTGACGGCTAACCGCCTGCATACGGAAAGGAAACGAATTCAGCAGATATACAAAGATAGAAAGGGGCCTAAGAGGATCTATTCAACTTGTACAGCGAGACTATTATAAGCACCCTAATAGTCATGCCAGAATTCATCTTAAGCGGCCACAATCTGAACAACATAAGATACGCAGATGATATAGTGCTGATAGCAGACATGGAAAGGAAACTACAAGACCTCCTAAAGAAGGTAGCTGAAAAAAGTATGAAGGAAATGACTACAAATAAGCTATAAGAAAAGTGAATACATGGTCATCAGCAAACAAAGGAGACCAAAATGCCAATTACAGGTAGGGGATACTAAAATCAAGCAGGTACAAAAATTTAAATACCTAGAAAGTGTTCTCACAGAAGACGAAAAGTGCGATACTGTGATCCCAATGCGAATTGGCATGGCGAAAAACGTATTCCAGAAGCTGAGACAGGAAAATTTCGCTAGAAACAAAGAGTACTAGATTGCTATGTGATCTGTGTTCTTCAATATAGCAATGAATGCTGGACAATATCAAAGATGAAGGAACAACTTGAAGCAACTGAATTGTGCTTCTACCGAAGGATGCTGTGGATATTAGGGATCGAGCACATGAGCAATGATGAAGTTTTGGAAAGGATGGAAACGAATAGGAAATACTGAGCATCAGGGAAAAACAGCTAAAGTTCCTGGAATATGTAACGAGGAAGGAGGGCTTGAAGAATGTGACACTCACAGGTCAGATAGAGGGAAATACAGACAGGGGAAACAGGAGGTAATATACTTAGATGACAGACCAAAGTTTGGGTGGTGTGACAGGAGAAGGCGTGCTAAAATCCACCAAGGGATAGGGAGACGTGGAGGGCCATGATCGTCTACGTTTTGAAGAGATATGGAACAGAATATAATGTCCTTAATGAGTAGTATTCATTAAAGCAATTAAAAGCTTATCAAGTTAATTAATGTCATAAATTTTATTGCAGTTTTTGTTTGTTTATTGGGAGCAGATTTTCGGAAATAAAGACAAAATGTTTAAAAAAAAATAAATGCTTTACATTCCTCAACGAGTATTGCGTGTAAATAATCAAACCAATTTTCACAACATTTAATTTAACATTTCATGAACTTACTTGAAAGGTGGGATAAAAGATTAAAAAAATATTTTTTACCAAAGAATTTTAAAAATAATTTAAAAAATAATTTTATTCATTTGTGAATAAGTCCTGGAAGTTTCATTAAAATCCGGCAATTACTTGATTTTTTTCAAGAATTTTTAAATTAATGTGTTCGTCACCGGAAAAAAAAAAAACAAAAACTGAGTTATCTAATTGTAATATCACGTTTTTCCATTGTAAACTCTCGTAACTAAAATCAAAACAAGATTTTTTTACCGAAATTTCAAACGTGTTAGAATGAATGAATTTCTTTTTTAATTAAATACTTTGATCTTTTCTCTAAATAATAGCGTTAACATTTTGATGGAAAACGTTCGTTTTTATTCATAGTATGCTGCTTTTTCGGCGATTTGATGGGAGGTACCTATGAGAGACAGACAATGAATTAAAGCAAAAGGCTGAAACTACATTTAAACAATCAAGATTAATAATAAACATAAATAAAGTTAAATAATTTCCAATACAATATCAAAAAGTTAAAAATATACGACGAACGCAAAAAAAAAAAAAAAAATAAATAAAAAATTATACGACTTGCAGGATATTTCAGGCCAGAAAATGTTTTACATTCTAAGAAGTTTTGTGGGAGAAGATAAAGATTTGGTGAGACAAGTCCCACTTTAGTGATGGGTGGAGGAGAAGTGAATTTATACGATTCGCAAGGTTACAGCATCTGTTTTTTTTACCAAGCGGTCATCCATCCAAGTACTGACTAGATTCAACGTTGCTTAACTTCGACATCTGTACGAGAACCAATGTTGAAAAATGATTTGTAAGCACGAAGTTACTGTTGGTCTCTTGAGAAACTAAGTCAACGAATAATTCTCTGTAGATGACAAACTGGTTCACTTACGAAATCACTTGGACAGATTAGAATAAATAAAAAAAAACACAAAGATGAAGACAAATCAGAATGTAAATAATGATAATTCTTGGTCCCAGAAATTCCATCAAATTTTGGAGTCAATAAAAAAAAAAAGTTTTTGAACTCCAATCTAATTAGAACTTCAAATGCTTCTGTCGGCAAAAACCGGATAAGTTGTTCGAGTTTCAAAGGAAACTTCAGTTTTACATAGCAAATAAAAGCAAAGCTTAATTAGGTTTTAAATTCATCCTTAGTAATTTATATATATATATATATATATATATATATATATATATATAGAGAGAGAGAGAGAGAGAGAGAGAGAGAGATATCTCAATTGTCAGTACAGCTCTTTATTGAATATAAAAGATATATGAACGTTATGAAGATTTAATTATCATTGAACTTTTAACCTGGTAAGCTAAAATTTGGTCTAGTCTTAGTATAGATTTTCAATAATAAAACAACAAAAAAAGAAAAAAAAAAGAAAAAATAAAAGAAACCTTTCTAAAGCTAAAAGTATCAAAAAACAGGAATTTTCCTTGGAAACAAAAGCTGAACGGTTAAATAATATCAATCCTATCTGTCAGTGACTGCGGGATAATTTCCTCACAGATTAAGAGGTGACTTGAAGTAACAATGACTGATCGATTCGTTTTCTACGGTTTATCAATCCTTTGCAGATCATTTAAAAGCCAGATAATTTTTTTGATTGTTAGAAATTTTAGAAGACAAAAAAAATGGTTTAGTGACACAAGTCTTACAAATTAAACCCTAGCTGGAGGAAGAGATGGATTCATACGCCCCCCCCCCCCCAAGAGTATTTTGCGCTTAAGTGAATATAAAGGGGAACATGACTGGAACAGGAAATCCACTCAATGATCAACAACTCCGAGCACTTTATCCATTACACCATTTGCGCATCCAAGCTTACAGAAACTGGACTTCCCAAAATTCAGTGCCATTGCTGCCGGATGTAGTTTAACATCACAACCAGGCCGACTGGAACGTAGAAGTTCAAAATAAGAACTAAATTTGCAGTTAAAAATCATAAGACAGTGGAAATTTCCGAGCCATCATAACCAAATATGGATTAGAAAACTTGACTAACACAGGACATAGTGAGAGAGAGAAAGAGGGAAACGTAGAGAAAGAGGGAAACGTAGAGAAAGAGGGAAACGTAGAGAAAGAGGGAAACGTAGAGAAAGAGGGAAACGTAGAGAAAGAGGGAAACGTAGAGAAAGAGGGAAACGTAGAGAAAGAGGGAAACGTAGAGAAAGAGGGAAACGTAGAGAAAGAGGGAAACGTAGAGAAAGAGGGAAACGTAGAGAAAGAGGGAAACGTAGAGAAAGAGGGAAACGTAGAGAAAGAGGGAAACGTAGAGAAAGAGGGAAACGTAGAGAAAGAGGGAAACGTAGAGAAAGAGGGAAACGTAGATAAAGAGGGAGGGAGGGAGACGTAGAGAAAGAGGGAGGGAGGGAGACGTAGAGAAAGAGGGAGGGAGGGAGACGTAGATAAAGAGGGAGGGAGGGAGACGTAGAGAAAGAGGGAGGGAGGGAGACGTAGATAAAGAGGGAGGGAGGGAGACGTAGATAAAGAGGGAGGGAGGGAGACGTAGAGAGTGCAATATACCTTCTGATGAGAATGAATGGCAGAACTGTTGAGAGGTACAAAATGATTGGATCTTGTCAAGTGCTATGAACGCTAACGTTCTGACTTGTAATAAAAAATGCTTTTCAGAGGGGGTGCCAGATAGGAAGACACCTGAAATTCAAGTAACATTTCAGCAATTTTTTTTTTTATATTTGCCACTGAATCTGAGGGAAGACTTTTCTTTTATGTGCCATGTCACTTCAGGACATAAGCGATCATGGCCCTCCACGTATGTCTATCCCTGGTGGATCTTAGCCAGTTTTCTCCTTTTATCCCACCCAATCACCGCTCTGCCATCCACTTGCTCAGGTCCGTTAAGTATGTTACCCGCTGCTTTCCCCGGTCTCTCTTTTCCTCTATCTGATCTGTGAATATCAGATTCTTAAGCCCTTCCTTCCTCATTACATGTCCCAGAAATTCTAGCTGTATTTCCCTGATACTCAGTATCAATTTCCTTTTCGCTTTCATTCTTTCCAAAACCTCACCATTGCTTACATGTTCCATCCATGATATTCATAACATCCTTCTGTAGAACCAAATTTCAGTTGCTTCAAGTTTTTCCTTCATCTTTGATATGATCTAGCATTCACTGCCATACTGATCAGACATCACCTAGCAATCCAGTACTCTCTTTTTTACCTGTCTCTTAATACTCTTAGCTTTTGGAACGTGTTTTTCGCCATGCCAATTCGCCTTCAGATCCCACTGTAGTGCTTTTTGTCGTCTGTTAGAACACTTCCTAGGTATTTAAATTTTTGAACCTGCTTGATTTTAGTATCCCTCACCTGTAATAGGTATTTGGGGTTCCGCTGTTTGCTCATGACCATGCATTCGGTTTTCTTGTAGTTTATTTATAGTTCTTTCTTTAGCTAACTTCCTTAGGAAGTTCTGTAGTTTTCTTTCCGTCTCTGCTATCTGCACTGTATCATAGGTCGCATAGATCCGGTGAAAGGACTGTAGCAGACATGAAATACAACCTGGGACGAGCACAACTGTTTGCTACTTGCCTTGTCCCCGTAAAAAAAGAGCCCGTATTTGCTTAGCATGTAAAGCTACTGCAGCTAAATTGGAAAAAGAAAAAGCACTTACCGCTCTACCGTAATCCATCCTCGGCCAGACATTATAAAAGAATGGCGGGGGGGTTGCATTGCGTTTTTATACACTAAAAGATGTAATGCATTATGGGATCACAGGAAGACGTAAAAGGATTATGGGTATAAGTACAGATATAAAAGCAAGGAATTTTTTTTCCCAGTGATAGGGGGAGAACAACGTTCACAGTTGGCGGTTGAAGCGTCTGTTGGTGAGATTTTGTGAAAGAACTTGAGAAGGAACGATTGGGAGAGCCACGATTCACTCGCCTGTTGCTGTTTTAAGTTTATTTTGCCATAAAGACACATCCTTGTCTTACGCCCCTATCTTTGTATATCTGAATTCGTTTCCTGTCCGTATGCAGGCGGTTCGCTGCCAGTTGAAGTTCTTGGTTACTTTAATGTCTTTGCCAAATATGTCGAGGTTACTGAGCATTTCTATCAATTCTTTGTGGCGTACTTTGTCTTTGCATAGTCTATAAAACCTAAATACACATCCTTTTACATTTGTATTGCTCTTTCTGATAGCATCCTGAGCATACATATCGCGTTCCTTGTTCCAGTGTCCTTGACAAAACCGTACAGTTCTTGTCCAATCTCTGACTTGATTCTGCTTCGGGCTCTATTCATCAGGATTCGGATGATTAGTTTTGTTATGTAGCTCATTAAATTGATTGTCCGGCGGAGTTCTCATTCGTTTGTACCTAGCTTCTTAGGCCGAGCTATGAAAATTGATCTGCTTAGGTCGTCTAGGATTGCGCCACTGTAGTAGATTTTATTAATTATTTCTGTAATTTTCCTTAAAGCGGTCGGACGTTAACTGACCTGCTCGTAAAAGAAATATGGGGTGGGGGAAAATGATTTGGAATCTTTCATTGGGCGGTCCAGTCGATAATATAATTAAAATGAATGCTAATTTTCAGTATTTTTTTTATCCATTTTAATTTATTTATTTTTATTACACGTGAGGTTAACCAGTTAATCCAAGTACTACCCAAAAGAGAACATTTATTGTGCGTGCTTATTTCAAAGTAGTTTCAGTTGAATTTCGAATGAAAAATAATTTTTCATTACAATTAAGTTTAAATGAGGTTTTAAGAACAATATCGCAAAATCATCTCCTTTATAAAGTTTAAGATTAAGTTTTTAAAAACTCATTTTGTTTAAATAATTCTTGTTAAAACAAACATTTTCGTATGTCAATTAAAATCTTAACTTCGAGTGAAATCAGTATGAACGTTGATTTTACAAAGTTTCAATCTCGACAATTCAGATAAATTCAAGTTGGACTAATATGTGTGTGTGTGTGTGTGTGTGTGTATATATATATATATATGTGTGTGGGGGGGGGCACACACAATAAGTTTCAAACATCTAACGTAATTATTACCAACAACACGGCCTTATAAATCTTCCTCTATGAAAAAAAATGTTTGAATTCTCATATCTTCCAACACTGGATGATGAAAAAAAAGAAAAAAAAAATAAATAAAGAATAGCCTCTAAATAATTACATTGGTCGTACATGCACCACACACTCTCGTAGATTGACCTGTTACATCTCGAAACGCAGTGTAATCCGTGCACACATGGCTCAACACATCATAAACGACCAAAGTACAATTATCAGCTTAAAACACATACTAGTCAATGACACAAAAACACTGTAGAGCACCCAATGCAATGAAAGACTAAAATCTCTAGAAGCTATTCTTATACAACTAAACAGCTTCCATGAATTAAAATATCATTCGGCAGAGGAGAAGGTATTTCGAAGTGCATATGATCTAATTAATGCGCGCACATATATTAGTATGTGGCGGATAGGGAATTAAGAATTAAAAGTAACTTTCTTCTTCACTTTTACAAAAATTCACAATGACGCGTGAAATCCTGGTTTTTCCCAAACAGAAAAAGGGCTGACCATGTGCTTAAAGAAAAAGTCGAAACCAGATTTCCAATGGGAGCGATTTGGCAAGACTAAAAAAGACTTCACGATCCAGTGCGAAAAATATACATGACTATATACATGACTATATACATGACTATATACATGACTATATACATGACTATATACATGACTATATACATGACTATATACATGACTATATACATGACTATATACATGACTATATACATGACTATATACATGACTATATACATGACTATATACATGACTATATACATGACTATATACATGACTTCGATCACCGTCATTCAGTCAGAAATGAGAGCAGCAAGAGAGAGACAACTAAAATGTAACTGGAGAAACTTCAACCACGACCCGGACGTAAGGTCGCGTCGCACACTGTTCTCTTTCTTGTGTGCTGATTCCTTTTACTTCTCCTTCAAAAACATTCCTACCAAACCAAACTAATCTGTTTCAACACACACTTCACTATATCGGATAACGCATTATAAGTATTATAATAGAAGATAAAATTAAAAATTGAAATTAATATATAAACCGCATTATTTTTGTGTGGCCTCGTTTCCAATAGTCGTTATATATGACGTCATGCAAGTTCATTTCAAACGTCTAACTTCCCAAATACTAGAATGCAGACAGAGAAATTCTAACAACTACATAGACACCACTTCGATTCTTGATAATGACTGCAAAAGTCGAAATTCAGTCAGTTAAGTATCATACGTGATACACGCTTTTAGCGATCATGTCTCGAAAAAGACACGACTGACTGGGCAGAAGATTATCCCGCAGTAGGTAGACGGGTTGCCAGCCAAGGCAACAGAACCCAATCTGTCCTCTTATTTAACCCATAACTGGAGAGAAGAGACGGATTGATACCTTTCCCAAGGATATCTGTGCGTAAGTGAATGCAAGAAATTGAACTAGAATTCGAACTCGGCTTCCCCAGTTGCCGTTCCGAGTCGAAATCCACTGCACAACGCACATCCCTGTACTTGAACCAAAATATGAACTTCAGACAGTTTACTGACAAGTTCGAGTGCAATACTCAACAGCTTGTCCGAAAATTGGAAAAAATATAGAAAAAAAACAAACTAAGAAGACCTTGTCGCTTCTTTTTAATCAAACTCGTTTCGAATATATCGTTTCGAATATATAAGTTTAAGTTTAAACAACTTATTCGTAAACCCACATACAGTTTATCGGAATCAAAAACGTTTTGTTTTTAATTATTACCAGATATCATTTATACGTTAAGAAACACTAAACAAAACTATTGCCGATTTAATTCTCTATTGAGCACATTTTCGACTAATTCTACTGGCCTAGTGTCAACTAGTTTTTGGGGGGCGGGGTTGTACAGTGATGTCGACTCAAAACACTAGAAACTAACGTACCCTTCACCGGAAATTAAACCTACATTCCCGTTTCGCTTTCGGGTCCCAAACTTATAGCCTATAAAAACTTATGCTTTTTACCATTTTCAGCTGCTGGGAGATACCAATAGAAAAAGGAAAAAATGTTATCTGAATTTTGCTTTAAATGCTCCGTAGCGGAAACGGTAAAACGACGCCTGGCTAAAAGGTGTTTTCCTAAGGTAAAAATAGAATGCGTGTTCAATCCCTAGCGATATTTTTTTTTTTTTAGCAATACTTTCTATACTTATCGCCGGTAGATAATTTTCACTGTTTGGGACGAGAGAAAAATATACCTACTCAAACACGTAAAGAGTGAACTATCGCCCGGCTCACACTCCACCCACGTCTATTGAACAGGTGTAGAGGCTCATCCCTTGTTCCCTGTTTAGGATGTGGTTTCCGGCTTTCTCTTTTCCAATCTTTTCACTCTTACGTAGACCCCTGCACACCAGTGGCCTTACCACCTTGCCCGGGGTGATATGATTTTAAAAAAAAAATAGTTATGGTTAGCAAGCTAGTCAAGTAGGCCATCCCAGTTGAATTCGATTGTCGTTGTGAGTGAAAGATACGGCCAGAGAGAGAGTCACTAGACGCACCATTTGTGGCTGTCATGGACAAAGACTGATAAATAAAAATATTAAAAATTTCCCAAATATACGTAAACAGACAAAACAAAGATGAAGTTATCGTGTCAATACTGTCTTCGCGAAATTACAAACTTAGCGACAATGCCTTTCGTTAAAATTTAATTTCCTGTATAATTTAATGGCATGTTTAGCAAAATACAATTTAGAAAAATATTGACATTAAGGAAAATTACACCTTTTATATTTTTAATCATTACACGAAAAAAAAACAAACAGAGGGGTTAATTGGAGAGAAATACACTATTTACATTCGAAAAATAGTTCGAAATTCCAATCACTTGAAGAAGGCCGGAGCATACAACGGCCGAAACGTTGTACAAATGGCAACAAAGATGAGGACAATACTCCGAATAATGTAAATACAACCTCATTTTAGAAATATAGACAAATACCGTAGAGGATTAAAATAAAAACAGGCATATTTCAATTATTCAACTAAACACGCACGTGTATATATATATATATATATATATATATATATATACACACACGTCCTATTGATATATACTTAATAGCTTTGTTATATTACATTGAGTACTGTTCTATTAACACCTGATAAATATTTATATATCGGTGTGTATATACACGCACACACAGCTAAGTGATCATCTGGAAACCTAAGTCGCACACGTGTTTGTGCGGTTCAAGACCAATGAGCGTGTAGCTAATTCAAAGCTAATTTGTTGGATAGCAGATGGCGACTAAGATCAGTTAATAAATTATATACAATAACTGTACACGTGTGTGCTTATATCCGAAGAAAAAACACTTGTAAAGCAACGTATATAAACGCATTCATCTGACTTGTGCGTGTTCAAAGATATAAAAGATTGCGTTCGACATTTTTTTTAAATTACTGGAAAATTTGTGAAGTGACTTCAAACTATTGCCGTGGGTATTCAAATCTAAGACAGACTAAGTCACGAATACTTAGACAGGATTTTAATCTCAAGAGAAAAGCTAAACGCAAAAGTATATTGTTATCATTATTATTAACAACAAAAGTATATTGTTATCATTATTATTAACAACAAAAGTATATTGTTATCATTATTATTAACAACAAAAGTATATTGTTATCATTATTATTAACAACAAAAGTATATTGTTATCATTATTATTAACAACAAAAGTATATTGTTATCATTATTATTAACAACAAAAGTATATTGTTATCATTATTATTAACAACAAAAGTATATTGTTATCATTATTATTAACAACAAAAGTATATTGTTATCATTATTATTAACAACAAAAGTATATTGTTATCATTATTATTAACAACAAAAGTATATTGTTATCATTATTATTAACAACAAAAGTATATTGTTATCATTATTATTAACAACAAAAGTATATTGTTATCATTATTATTAACAACAAAAGTATATTGTTATCATTATTATTAACAACAAAAGTATATTGTTATCATTATTATTAACAACAAAAGTATATTGTTATCATTATTATTAACAACAAAAGTATATTGTTATCATTATTATTAACAACAAAAGTATATTGTTATCATTATTATTAACAACAAAAGTATATTGTTATCATTATTATTAACAACAAAAGTATATTGTTATCATTATTATTAACAACAAAAGTATATTGTTATCATTATTATTAACAACAAAAGTATATTGTTATCATTATTATTAACAACAAAAGTATATTGTTATCATTATTATTAACAACAAAAGTATATTGTTATCATTATTATTAACAACAAAAGTATATTGTTATCATTATTATTAACAACAAAAGTATATTGTTATCATTATTATTAACAACAAAAGTATATTGTTATCATTATTATTAACAACAAAAGTATATTATTATCATTATTATTAACAACAAAAGTATATTATTATTATTATAATAAACAATGGAGAAAAAAATAGATTCCAACTCGGTTTGTTCAGACAATAACGATTTCGCCAAAATATTTCTTTTATGCACGTTTCCTTGATTGTTACGGACAATGAGAATAAGTATATGTATTTATTTATTTTCATTGTATTTATTTATATTTTATTATTACGTACGAGTCTGCCCCTTCCGTCAAAAATGACGGCAACATATTTCAGAAGATTAGCCGTTTTCTTCTGTTATCCCCCTGTTCTGTGTTACTGGTAACGTTTAAACTAACCTGGAGAATGTATGCGTAGATTCAGCCATGCATTTCTGAAATTATTCCCAACATAAATTCAGTTTTAAACGAAATAAAAATTTGTTTCAAAGTGAATGGAGAATTTCAAAGATAAAATTCTGTTGATTAAAAAAAGAAAATTAATATATATTCATCCACTATTGTGAATGAATTAAGCTAAATGAGTTAAGCTGGCATTAAATTCAAAACTATGATGGCAACATGCGCCAAAGGAGAGGAAAATTATATACAAGTAGGTCCGTGCGGTCAAAATATTTATATCGATATGCCGTCAACATCATATATATTGATTTACCTACTATTGAGAGTCTTACATTAAGACGTAAGAAAAAAAATGCAACCACTCGAGCGTGACAGGAGGGATATATATGTGTGTGTGTGTGTGTGGTCAAGCGATAGGTAGCAGTAATGCGTATTGAAATATAACATTTCCTCTTTATTAATGAAGAGGCAGAGGAAACTATCTTTCAAGACATACACTCTTTCAAATCTTTCTAATTTTCCATATTAACACTTCTGCCAAATTCAAATCAGAAACGTGTAAGCATTAAGTAAACATAAAAAGAACAGTGGACACGTGCATAGCAGTTAACCCAGCGGCGTGTAGAGTTCGAGTCAGCCATCGGAGATTCAATCAATGCACCAACCACCACTAAAGCACTTATTCCGTGCAAACCAGAGATGTGCTAAAATAATCTACACAAAAAGAATATGAAATAAATAAATAAAATTAAGGAAGGAATTCAAGAGTACAATTCCACACACTCAAGTACCCGGAACACAATATAACATCGCACAAACAACAACCTAATATTACATTCCACTGGACAAACACATGTTGGAACAGATATGCTATATTTATATGAATATACACAGAAGAAAAATCTCTTTACAACCTAAACACAAAAATGCATTTTTAATTATGAACATTTACATGAATACTACAAATGGTTTATACAAAGAACATCAAAGACACAAAATACAAAAAGGATAGAAATGATAACCATTCACTTATAAAAGATGTAACCTTATGGAGTCAAAAATAAAATAATGGTATCGTCAATAAAGACGGGCCTTTACTCATTATCTCAACCACACACTTACATATATATATATATATATATATATACAATGGCTGGCCACTCGTATTCGAGGATACCCGTCTACCAGGACGGCAAGTTAATCCCCATGCCAGACGCCTGCTTAGGCACACTTGAACAAACACCCACAAAACCCACCTGTGGTTTATACTGCAAGTATGCCGAGTGGATCTTAGTTACAGTTTCTGGGAGAGATACCTAGCATGAACAACAGTCTGAACAAAGCCAAGACGCTCAAATCCTCGGTCACGATGACTAGTAACTTCGAACTAGCCCAACCGTAGATCGCTCCTCAATTTCACTCACAAGGCTTGAGTCAACCCGTGGTATGGTTTTCAGGCACTTTTCCAAAGGTTTCGCCTCCACCAGACCAATAACATCAAGTCACCTTCCTGACAAATCGACCCTGGTGAGATTCGAACCCAGATTTCATGGTCAAAAAGAAAACATTCTAACCGCTCAGCCACACGCCTGTGTGGGGGTGTGGGTGTGCATATATATCTTTTTTTTTTCACTACTCGAGGGCATAATTATTGCAAAAAAATAAACAGAATAATAAGGCATTGTTAAAAGAACACACGTAAGAGGTTTAATAACTGATAGTAAAAAAAAAGAATGAACTGAGCGGACGTTGCCTCGCTATCGTCTCCCTCTCCATGAGCGTAAGAGGAGCGAAAGACTTGGTTTAAACCGTTTTATTCTAAGTGGCTCAATTATCTTAAGAACTCTTTTACAATTAAATGTTCTTAGAATGGCAGTTATCTATAAGAATTTTTTTTTATGAAAGGTAATTATGTATGGGTCTTTAAGTAGTTCTTTATTACCTTGGGATCGCTCAAGTGTTTTGTTGCTTTCCAAATTAATGATTCCCACGGGTGGCCGATGTAGGCATTCTATTTATTACAAGAGCCAAGGCCTTGTACGATGCAGCAAAATTGCTAAATTATATTGGTGGTCTCAAGTTTGGATTTGATCGGCATGTTTTTATTGGTAATTACGAAGTTAGCAGCTTTTAATTATGGATAGGTTCTACACGTTTGCTCAGGTCAGCGGGTTATGTGCATCTGGTCTCGAAACTGCATTTCCTTTATCCTCAATCAGCGAAATCACCTCCGTCACAAAAGCGTACTATTACCAATGAGATCACGGAAGAGAGTCATGATATGAAAAACTCAATTACTTAAATGCACACATTTCGTTATGGCTGTTTCGAATCTAAGACTTATTTTCGTACAAGAAACGTAACGTAAATTTTTAACAAGGCCATTAAACAAACATTTATGAAATTAAGCATTAAAAAAAAAAAATCATTTAAAAATGAATACTAAACTTTTCACCGCTGCTGTAATGTACCTTTCCAGTGATTTTTCTATAAATAGCTTCATGTTACAGTATTTACATCATTCGGACTATTGTCCTATTCTTGTTGCCATTTGTACGACGTTTCGGCCGTTGTACGAACCGGCCTTCTTCAGGTGCTAGGAATTTCGAACCGAACCTTTTATTACAACCACTGGGGTATATTAACTTAATTCCTTGGGTAGTAGTGCCTCTTCTGGTAGTCATGAGCTATCTTCCTCTAACCCTTTAAGTTACTTGCTCACCACTGCTGTAGCCTGGTATTGAACTCACAACCCTTAAGGACACATGTCCCAGTAGATATAGGCGTTAGTTAGTTCCTTTGACTTAACCCAAAAAGTTGTGAGATCAATACCAGGCTACAGCAGTGGTGAACAAGTAAATTAGAGGGTTGGAGGTAGATAACACACGGCTTCGAAAAAAAAAAACAAAAAACAAAAAACGAATTACTACGCAAAGAATGGAGTTCATATACCCTAGTGATTGTAATAAAGAATTCAAATCCAAATTCCTAGCATCTGAAGACGGCCGGTGCGTACAACGGCCGAAACGTTGTACAAATAACAAAAATGAGGACAATAGTCCGAATAATGTAAATACTACCTCATCTCAGAAATATAGACAAATAGCTTCATGTTAATTTTTCTTAGGAACTTTTCCCCTTGGTACCTAGACTTTAAGAATACAACATCACACAAACAGCAGCCTAATATTACATTCCACTGGAAACACACACACAAACACACACACACATATATATATATATATATATATATATACGCGCGCGATGCCTTTACAGAATTTCCCATTACTCCTTGTGGTGTAACGGGAAAGCGGTAGACCCAAGTTCGAATTCCAGTTAAACTCGTTGCATTCACTTGCGCGCAAATACCATTGAGAAAAGTATAGAGCCATCTCTCCTCCCTCTAGCTATGGGTTAAATTATAGAACAGATTGGGTTCTAGAGCCTTGGTTGGCAACAAGTCAACCGCAGAAAAAAACGTTAACTTACTGCGGTAAAATCTAGTCAGTCATGGATCGAAAGAGACATGATCGCCCAAACATGTATCACGTATGAAATTTAACTGACTCGATAAATTGAAGGCGAGGTATCTTTTTTACAGTTGAAATGGTTAGATGGTAAGTTCTAGGATAAAAATTCCTTCTACCGCACTTCTCTCTTGTGGAACTATCTTCTGGCTTCCCAGTCAACTTTGACCTTCAAAAATTTAAACGCAATGTCAATTTTTATGTTTTAATTCTTATTCTTTTAATAGTGTTACTTTATTCTCTAACACTCAATAATCCCTGGCGTGTTAGTGACTTTATTGCCTTGTTTGGGTGAAGGAATTTAATAAATAAAAGCTAATTACACTATTTGCATTCGAGCTATTAAGTTTGAGAGAATATGAAAAAATATTTTTTAAAATCATTTCACTCCAAAAAATTGATTTATTCGTTTGTATTTGCGCGTAAGTGAATATAGTGAACTCGTCTGTAATTAGAAACCGGCTCTCCTATTGACGATTCCGAACCGCCTATACATTCAAGCTTACAGCACCTGGCATTCCCAAGCAGTCTCCCATCTAAGTAATGGTCAGTCTCCATATTGCTCAACTTTAGTGATCGAAAGAGAACCGATATTACAGATTATACGGATAATTCAGATAATGATTACAGATACAAGGTTTTTTTTTCTTTCTATTCAACATTAGTCATTATCAAAAGAGAACCAATAAAAATCAGGCATTTAAAACTATGTTGTAGAGTAGGTACCTCCAGTGGAGTCCAATCATTTTCGATGTCTAACTTTTAAACTAAATGTTTCAAAATGAAAAGGTTTTCTTGAAAGTTTTATTTTAGTTTTAATTGAAAGCTAAATAATTAAATTTACTATTTCCAGCAAGCAAAATACTCTGGTTTCTTTCAAACAGAAATTATATTGATTGGAATATAAAAGTTTGAGATTTTATTTTTTTCAATTTTTGAATTTTGTCACCATTTTTGAACGATCGACACATTTAACAAAAGTTAATTTTTGGTTCCAAAAATCTTGCAAAAATAAAATATACATCTGTGACATTATTTTCGGAAAATTAGCAAATTTTATATTAAATTAATCTGATTTACACAAGTATTACTTATTTATAACGTGAAATTTAGAATAAAATTATTTCTTAATCCCAGATTTGAACTTTTTGACCTTTCCGCCATATATTAAGAACATGTTGACAGGTTCTTGATTAGAGATAAAAGTGTATGGCGTTCATAACTGACAAAATTGTACAACTTTTTTTTTCGGTAAAGGGAAGAAACCAGAATTTTATTTGTTTATTTGTTTAGTTTACTCTTCGAAGCAGATTTTTGGATACAAAGACAAAATTTAAAAAAATAGATGATTTATATTCCCCAATGAGTCATGCATTTAACTAATAAAACCATAGACCACAACAAAGTAAAATTTATTAAAATTTCATGGATTTACGTGGAGAGGAGGTAACAGGCAAAAATATATATTTTTCCCCAAGATATTTAATAATTTTATTCATTTTTGAAGGAGTACGGAAAGTCATTAAAATCCGACAATTATTTTAATTTTTGCGAGAATTTCCAAATGTGTTTGTCACCGTAAAAAAGTGAGTAATGTAATCATTACGTTTTCTATTGTAAACAGCCGTAACGATTTGGTTACCCGCTAACTCAAATCAAAACAAGATTTTCTGCCAACACGTTAAAAGGGAAGGAATTAAAAATGTTTAAAAATAAAAATTTATTTCATCTGACCTCTTTATAATAATATACACATTTTGATGGGAAAAAAAACATTTTGATGGAAAATAAAGACGGGCCTTTACTCATTATCTCAACCAACACACACACACACACATAATAAATATATATATATATATATAATGGCTGGCCACTCGAATTCGAGGATACCCGTCTACCAGGACGACAAGTTAATCTCCCCATGCCAGACGCCTGCTTAAGCACACTTGAACAAACACCCACAAAACCCACCTGTGGTTTATACTGCAAGTATGCCGAGTGGATCTTAGTTACAGTTTCTGGGAGAGATACCTAGTCTGAACAAAGCCAAAACGCTCAAATCCTCGGTCACGATGACTAGTAACTTCGAACTAGCCCAACCGTAGATCGCTCCTCAATTTCACTCACAAGGCTTGGGTCAACCCGTAGTATGGTTTTCAGGCACTTTCCAAAGGTATCGCCTCCACCAGACCAATAACAAATCGACCCTGGTGAGATTCGAACCCAGACTTCATGGTCAAAAAGAAAACATTCTTACCACTCAGCCACACGCCTGTTTGTGGGTGTGTGTGTGCATATATATCTTTTTTTTTTCACTACTCGAGGGCATAATTATTGCAAAAAAAATAAACAGAATAATAAGGCATTGTTAAAAGAACACACACGTGTGTGTGTGTGTGTGTGTGTGTGTGTGTGTGTGTGTGTGTGTGCATATATATTTTAAGGTTGGGGCCTTTTTATCCATACTATGATGTTTTTTAGCGGTTTAGTGACGGTACGTATTGTAGAGCAGCTGACACCCCTCTAGCACTCTCAAGGACTGAATGGTCTGTGGACCTAAATAGCTATATAAATAAAGATCAATAGCAGTGAGAAACTCGGAGTGTCATTGACATTGAGGTGATCGATTGCTTGCGTCAGTCTTTCACCGACGAAGATGAATCCAGATGAGGCTCCGTCGAAAGGTAGAGTCTCGTATGGGGAAAAGCAGACAAGAATGTTTGAGCTTACTGGCTCGGTTTTACCCACGTTAATTGGCCTTGTACCGCAACTACCTCGGGCTTCTGCCCACCTTGGGAGGCTGTAAATAATTTAGGAATGTCATTGACGATTATTATCGGACTCTGCTCACGGCGATTCTAACAATTTTTCCTCTCTTTCTAATTATTATTGTTCTCTTATTTGTGTTTGTCTTGTTTGTACTTAATATCCTTTAGCACGGATATTGTGCTGTATATATATCAGCACATATTTGGTAATGTACTGCCACCTTCACTGATACAACAAAGTAATAAATATAAGTGTATAGAAGCTCTCAGGTATTACTGCCAGTTTCTACATTTATGGTGAATTCTATCATCAACCGTCGGAACAGAAACTAACAATATCCAGGTTTTTAATCTTTTTAAAGGTTACTTGAAAGAAAAAAACAAAAAACAAAAAAAAAACAAACAACCAACAGCAACCACAGTGTATCGACATAATGCGTATAAATATACAAAGGTGAAGCTGGAATACCTTCCACATAAGAGTAAGACAGTGACAATGGCGTCTTCATCTAGCTAATGTCCTACCATTATACAGGATGCGTTGGGTAAATTGTCGCCAATTTAAATTTCACGCATTTTTATTTTTAATCATATCATCCCAAGCAAGGTGGTAACGCCACTGATGCGCAGGGGGCAACGTAAGAGTGAAAAGATTGGAAAAGAGAAAGCCGGAAACCACATCCTAAACAGGGAACAACGGATGAGCCTCTTCACCGGTTCAATAGACGTGGGTGGAGTGTGAACCGGGCGATAGTTTAGTCTATCTACTCCAAGTGCATGCTTTTTTTTATTTTGTTGACTTCACAGTATAATTGGGTCAGTTGAGCACCGTCTGTGAGAAAAAAAGTATCATGACGCAGTTCACTCCATACATTTAGAAACGACATGCTATACTGCATGTCATTCGGACCGGAAGTTGGAATGCAAAGATTTCAGAGTGTTTGTGTGTCAATCTGAGGACAGTGCAGAGGATTGGGAGTTAGTTGCCTGATATATCCAGTCAGCATTATGGTGTTTGGAGTGATCGTGACGTTATGCTTCCATTCATCTTCCCACGAGGCCTCAGACTCCAAACTGAAACCTATATCAAGTGCCCTGAGAAAGTATTTCTGTCGTATGTCAAGAGGATGGCTACTGGAAGGCCGTATATGTCTGCCAAGAGGTCACTGCACCATACCAAGCAAAATAGTAAAAAATTAGTGACAATGGCATCTTCATTTAGCTATTTGTTTTTTAACATTACATGGGAAATATTTCTGGCGCACCCTGTATAAAAGCGATTATTATACACTAGTATATTATTTTACAGTCCACCGCTATATCGTGTTGAATGCACCAGTTCCCGTCCGATCACCGAAGTTAAGCAACATCAAGCCTGGTCAGTACTTAAATGGGTGACCATTTGGGAATACCAAGTGATGTAAACGTAAGGACCAAGAATGGTCCACCGGTCCTCCAGGTTTGGGGGTTGGGTGCAGGGCTAACAACCCTGCCCCGTAAAAAAACAGTTTGTTACAGAAACAAAAAAATCCTGCCCTATGTACCATTGGGTGTGATAGAAAAATGATGATATATTATACAAGCTTATTTACTTCTCGAACGGATAAGATTCAGTTGGTATATTTTATCGAATAACCAACAGTGTGCTTATTTAAAAGTTCAAGTTTTGGGATAGGCGCTTATTCGATTGTTGATCGATTCGTTTTCTACGGTTTGCTAACCATGTTCTGGTTATTTAAAAACCAGATAATATTTTACATTATAAGAAATTTTTTTGGTGAGCGGGAGATAAGGATTTAGTGATACAAGTCATACTAATTAACCCTCTAGGGCCATTCGTATCATATTTGATACCGTATGAAAACAAGCCTTGAAAGAAATATTTTCCTGAAAAATTTTTTAAGAGAAATATTTTATAAATTTCAAATGAAAGCAGTACTGACTGCTCAGTCAATGAACACCAAATGTTTCCTTATAGGGAAATACCAAATGTTTCCTTATAGGGAAATACCAAATGTTTCCTTATAGGGAAATACCAAATGTTTCCTTATAGGGAAATACCAAATGTTTCCTTATAGGGAAATACCAAATGTTTCCTTATAGGGAAATACCAAATGTTTCCTTATAGGGAAATACCAAATGTTTCCTTATAGGGAAATACCAAATGTTTCCTTATAGGGAAATACCAAATGTTTCCTTATAGGGAAATACCAAATGTTTCCTTATAGGGAAATACCAAATGTTTCCTTATAGGGAAATACCAAATGTTTCCTTATAGGGAAATACCAAATGTTTCCTTATAGGGAAATACCAAATGTTTCCTTATAGGGAAATACCAAATGTTTCCTTATAGGGAAATACCAAATGTTTCCTTATAGGGAAATACCAAATGTTTCCTTATAGGGAAATACCAAATGTTTCCTTATAGGGAAATACCAAATGTTTCCTTATAGGGAAATACCAAATGTTTCCTTATAGGGAAATACCAAATGTTTCCTTATAGGGAAATACCAAATGTTTCCTTATAGAGAAATACCAAATCAAATATGATACGAATGGCCCTAGAGGGTTAACCAATATCTGGGGATAAAGACTAGGTGTATTCATGCCTTCCCTAAGGGTATTTGCGCCTAAGTGAATATAACGAATCCATTTGAATTTGGAACTGTTCTCCGATCAACAATTCCGAACCATTACCGTGGTGATCGTACGGTTACGGATATGACAGTGGGGAGTTTATCGAAAAGTCACATGGCAAACATTTGGGACATTTAGCAACGGAAGATAAGCAAATTACACTATTGATGGCAAGTACAGAAAAGACACAAATTAGAAAGTCAGTTAAACATTGCATGGTCAAAAATGATATTGGGTTTTCCTGGAAGGAATATTGGCAACCCCACCCAAAATAGGTTAGATTGTGCTTTTGTTTTTATTTTTTTCTACACTAAGTTATCTTATCTAGGGAATGTATGCACATTGGCCCCTTTTCTGTCAGCATCTTTAGTTTAATTACCCCCATCCTTTCCACAATTAGGTAATCAGAGGTGTTAGTTCTCTGGTGAATGCGGGATGCCTTTCATTTTTTTCGAGTGTGTTTGAATGACGTTGTGGTGCAGTGGATATCGACTCGGAACGACAAATTGAGGAGCCGAGTTCGAATTCCAGTTGAATTCATTGCCTATGATCGACTATCCAAATAAGTTAACTGAATGTACACACTGAAAAATAATTTTTAAAAAAAGCCGAAACTGTTTTGAAAAATCTTTCAGTGGTAGTTTTCTGCCATGTTTAATTCTTGTTTGAATTGGTCATTTTATTTTTTTCTTTGTCTATTCTCCTAGAAGTATCTACCTTTATTAATCTTCCCTTTGAATTTTTCACGTTATCTCTCTCTCTCTCTCTAGTATCTGAGAGTTTAAATTTTGTCACGTTTGAATCGATCATCATTTTTATTATAACCGATGGGGTAATTATGAACTTTGATAAAAAAACATGGATTCAACCATGAGTTTTTAATTTTCCTTCCACATACAACTAAAACAACTTTACGAGATATTACTAACCAAATGTCAGGCAAAATGGCGAACATAAACTTGAGTTATAACAGAAAACAACATGTATCCAATACTTATGCGTGTCACTGTGTGTGTGTGTGTATATATATATATATATGAGAGAGAACGTTTTGTATAAAGTGTAGATTTTTTATTATTATTACTACCTGCTTTTTGTATGATATAAAATTTGAAATTAATAGAAAATAATAAAATGCAGGGAGAAAAAAAAAAAATCAAAGGGGCGTAAATCTTGAGTTTTAAAAAAAATTAAATATTCAAATATTACATGTATATAAAAATACATAAAAAATATGAAATTTTGATTTCTTCTCCTTGCATTTTATTAATTTCAATTTTTTAATTCACATGTAACTGTAGAATATTTAAATTTTTAATCTTGTTATTAAAAAACAAACAAAAAAAACAAAAAAGACAGTAACTTTATAATATCTAATTCTCATGAACATCGAGTGAACTTAAATTCAAATTTATTAAACCTTGAAATATGCACCTGATGATTGCATAACGCATGAAACTCCGAGTCGTGTCATAAACGTAGGATTTTATTTTATATATTTGTTTGAATCATTATTTTTTATTGATTCTCGTATTTAAGTAGATATTCTGTTTATAATAAAACACTATTATATATTTATTTCTACCGGCCTAATTATTTACGATAAATTTTTGTTACGAACCTGTGAGCCCTACCTACATAGGGAAAGCCACCATGTGATTTGGCGCGTCCTAGACCTCTCGACCACGAATGGATCAGTCTAAACGAAGTCAAATTAAGCCTATAACACAATTTTTGAATTCATCGTAATAACCATCTCTGCTCTGAAATGTATCGTAAATGTCAACAAATGTAAACATGCTACGGAAATTAATGAAGATTAACGCAACTTGGTTATAAACAACCGACAATTTGAAATGATTTGTTTCAATACGGTTTGATTATGAACAGAATATTTACTTAAATACGAGTATCAATCAAAAACAATGTTCAAACAAATCATTTCAATTTATCGGTTGCTTATAACTAAGTTTCGTTAATCTTCGTTAATTTCCGTAACGTGTGTTTCTTCACTACTCTGATCCATCACAATTGCGAAAAATAAAATAAGAGCGAACGAGGCATGAGCTTTCATAACAGAGAGTCAAGAAAATGAACCGAGCCGACGCTGCGGCTCTCTCTCTCTCTGAGAGTGACAGTGATTATATAGCGTTTAATTGTGAAGTTTTAGCGCCAAGGTGGTTATTTTTCAGTGGATTTACTAATTAAATGTATTTCGGCAAGCAGATTTTTTATCCTAAAGTGCTCGATATCGGGGTGTAGATAGAGCATTGATAGTTACAAAGAGTTTGTCTCTTTAATAGAGCAGATTCATGCCGACTTCAAAATTTCGTGAGGACACCATTATTAGGTTCTCACTCGTCGGCATGAATCTGCTCCATTAAAAAGGAACAGTGTGTGTGAGATATATTATATATATATATATATATATATATATATATATATCTAGGAACAGTATCTCACACACACTGTTCCTAGATATATATATATATATAATATACCTCACACACACACACACACTGTTCCTAGATATATATATATAATATACCTCACACACACACACACTGTTCCTTTTTAATGGAGAAGATTCATGCCGACGAGTGAGAACCTAATAATGGTGTCCTCACGAAATTTTGAAGTCGGCATGAATCTGCTCTATTAAAGAGACAAACTCTTTGTAACTATCAACGCTCTATCTACACCCCGATATCGAGCACTTTAGGATAAAAAATCTGCTTGCCGAAATACATTTAATTAGTAAATCCACGCTTGGGTGATCATGCCTCGAAAGAGATGACTGACTGGGCAGAAGATTATCACGTAGTAGGTTGCCAGCAAAGGCTATAAAACCCAATCTGTCCTATTATTTAACCCATAACTGGAAGGAAGAGACGGATTAATACCTTCCCTAAAGGTATCTACGCGTAAGTGAATGCAATGAATTCAACTGGAATTCGAACTCAGCTCCCCGATTTCTCGTTCTGAGCCGATATCCACTGCACCACAACGCACACACACTTCTTCATTATAAGAGAGATGTTATTTTATAACTTGAATTATAAAAATCCAAATACATTTTCAAATGAAAATGATTTTGTTTTTATCAAGGAGAAATGGCCCCTTCAAAATATGATTCCTAAATACTCACGATGGACATATCTTTCATTAGTTGAACTAATGACTTTATTATGCTACTTTCGAAGCTGTGATAATTCTTTGCCGATTTACCCGACATGATGAAACGATATCGTGACGCCTGATTGGCTATATAATTGTTACAGAGCCTTCACAAAGAGGCAAAGAAACAGATGAAATATTTAAAGAAGCTACTAAAAAATAAAATCGACACTGAGGTAAATAAAAATCGACAAAATTGACCAGCTAAAATATCCAATATTATTATTCTTTAAGCAATCAGACCAAAATGAAACCACGTATTTTTTAAAATTTCCTTTGGCTATCTATTTATTTTTTTAATCATTTCACCCTAAGTAAGGCTACTTGTACGCTGGAGGTGGGGGGGGGGGTTACAAAGAGTGAAAGAAAAAGAAAAGACTGAGTATAGGGAGGATTGCAGACAAGGTTTCAAGATAAACGGGGTTCAAGGAGAGAGATGACAATTGACATTGTATTTAAATTTTTGAAGATTTTAGTTATTCGGGAAGCGAGTAAACAGAAGGAAGTTCCACAGGCGGGAAGTACGACAAAAGAAATTGTTGAAACAGAAGTGGCAGTTGCGTTTACCTATTTCAACAGTAAAGGGGTGGGACCTAGATGCCAATCTAGGAGCACCCTTAAATTCATGTAGTCAAGATACTGGGAAAAAAAATCAACTCCTTCTCAGAGCAGTCTTGAAAATATTTGTAGAAAAGACAGAAGCCACGCTGCGTTGGTAAGTGACTGAAGTCGAGATTTCGAATCAGGATCAAGATGAATAGCAGGAGCACCAGACCAGATACGGCAACAGTATTCAATGCACAGATGAATGGTAAATTTTGAAAATTTGAGTTCATATCAACAAACAATTGGAGTAGATAGACTGAACTATCGCCCGGTTCACACTCCACCTACGTCTATTGAACAGGTGTAGAGGCTCATCCCTTGTTCCTTGCTTAGGACTTGGTTTCCGGCTTTCTCTTTTCCAATCTATTCACTCTTACGTAGCCCCCTGCACACCAGTGGCCTTACCGCTTTGCTTGGGGTGATGTGATAAAAAAAAAAAAAAAAAAATCTTGTGCGCTCTTGGAATTAATTGCTAAACAAAAATACACATTAAAATATTACAAATGCTAGAAACCTTCCAACCAATATGCCCCCACCCATGTTCTTTTACGGCTTTTCCAAAAGATGTTGAAATCCCTTTAATTGTCCTTTCGCTCACTGCTCTTTAGATTATTTGTTCCAGCTATTTAAAGCTTTAAAGAGCAGTGATAGTGATTTTCTTATCATGGGGGAGGGGGTGGTCTTCATTTTAAAATTACTTCTTGATGGAGGGTGGACGTATTTGAGGAAATACAATAACAGGCTTTGTATTAAGAAAGACATTTTTCTAATGTCGTCTGTTTCGCTAAATTATTACATTTATTTCAAAAATTTTTCATCGAGAAAAAAAAAAGTGGAATCGAGGGGAATGATTCTAATGTGGAAAGATTCAATTTACAATGTGAAATGCCGAATTGAACCCTGGTCTTCGGTACATACGTTCAATTTATCGCATGAAGTGAAACAAAGAAAAAAAATGTAAACATTATCCTCGTCTATGCAAAATATGGCAGCAAATGAAATGAAAGATTCAATTTTTAAAAGGTAGCGGGAATAAAAAGAAAAAACACCCTAGTTATTTCTAATTTAATAAAGCATTTTTATTTTTTTATAACCGTTTTCGGAACCATACTTGCGTAAATGAGCACAAAAATAATGAACCATTTTAACATTTTTCACACATTTAAATTAAATAAGAACAGTCAATTTTTCTCAAAAAGAAATATCCGATGTGAATAAATTTTATAGCCGAACGAAACGAAACAAACTACGTTAAAATGACTCCTCATTCGAAACTTGATTCAATTGATAGAAACTGAATCCAGTACAATGAATGCCTGGAAATATTCATACAAACATTGTAGGTTTTAAACTTTTCACGGGCAAATCTACACCAGATTTTGTAAAGAAAATATTTTACTTATTCTTCAAACCAAATAAAAGAAAGGAAATGGATTAATCGAAAACATTCCTGTAGCCAAAGAACGAAACTTAATGTGTTGATATTCTTCCTCTCAGGAATTTGATAGCTTGAGGAGAATTTAAATTGACGTTATAGATCTCAAAAGGCTATTAAAATCATTTTAGTCTCATTTGAAATGTTTTGCAAAGAACTAATATAAAAATTATGAACACATATGAAAACGATTGGCTCACGTGTGTGTGTGTGTGTGTGTGTTTGTGTTTTCCAAAGATTCGCTGAAAATGAGCATACATAAAAAAGACCAAGTCTTAAAACAAAGATTTCGCGTCAAAATCTGTCTTAAGAAGACCAAAGGAATTATGCAAAAACTTTTTCCAACCCTATAGAACGTTTGAAAGAAACTCTGCTACAAAACCATAAAACACGACCACACACAAAAACAAGAAGAACTTGCTTCTGTGATGTCAATAAGAGACCAACAATTTAGGTACCTCCACTAAATCGCAACAAAAAACAGCATAGTATGACGAAAAAAAAAAAAAAAAAAAAAAGTCCCAAACTTAAAAACAATTTTTCTATAAAAATGCTATTATTAAGAGAAAAGATCAAAGTATTTTTAATTATTTTAATTTTTTTTTTATCCTTTCTAACACGTTCCAAATTTTGGTAAAAATCTTGTTTTTATTTTCGTTAGCGGGGAGCCAAATCGTTACGAGAGTTTACAATGGAAAATGTATTACGTAACTTTTTTTCCGGTGACAAACCGTAATTTGGAAATTCTTGAAAAAAGAAAAAAAAATCATTGTCGGATTTTAATTAAACTTTTAAGACTTATTCACGAATGAATTAAATTATTTTTCAAATTATTTAAAAAATCTTGGTACAAATTTTTTTTTTTACATCTGTTACCCCAAAACCACGTAAATTCATGAAATTTCAAGAAATTACATTTTGTAGACAAGATTGGTTTTATTAGTTGAACGCAGCACTCATTGGGAATGTAAATCATTTTTTTCCAACCATTTAGCCTCTCTTTCCAAAACTTTTCTTCCAATAGTAAAATAAAAAAATGCAAATAAAACTATGACATTAATTATATAAGCTTTTAATTGCTTTAATAAATAATATAAATTAAGGAAATAGTCTGAAGAAAAAAATTCGATTAATAAAATTTTTAAAAGAATTGTTTTCATTTATTTGTCAATTATAATAATTTATAAAGTTCCAAAAAATATTTTTAAAATGTTTCAAAGACTTGTAGACGTTAGGTCATTAAGTGAGACTATTTACAGATCGAAATTTGAAAAGTTTAAAACAGAAACATCGAGCCATCGTATTTTTAAAATAGCTTAATTTTTTTCTGTATTTGAAGTTTTCATTTTTTTTTTAATAGTAAATTCTGTGTGTACATTAACATAATGTGTTTCACGGTTTCTTCCCCTTACAGGAAAAAAAAAAGGACAATTTTCTCTATTCCGGTTGCCATGCACTTATTTTGAATGTCATCACAAGTCAAATTAGGGGGAAGGTCAGAAATAGCAACACTTTAAGAAATTATTTTATTCTGAATTTTATGCTATAAATAATACTTGTGCAAATCAGTTCAATTTAACATTAAATTTGCTAATTTTCTAAAATTAATGTCACAGATGTATATTTTATTTTTGCAAGATTTTCAAAACCGAGAATGAACTTTTGTTTAAAACGTGTCGACCGCTAAAAAATGGCCGAATTTTTTTTTAAATCTCAATTTTAGATTCTAAACAATATAATTTCTGCTTGAAATACACCTTTGTATTTTGCTTACTGGAAATAGTAAATTTAATCATTTAGCTTTCTATTAAAACTAATAAAGGTTTCAAGAGAACTGTTTATTTTCAAAACTTCAATTTTCGATAAGTACCTACATAAATTAGCAGGAGAGTATAATGAAAAACATTGTTTTGGAAATGTTTTGTAAAAACCAAATAATTGGTTATAAATGCAACTTTTAGGATTTAAACTTTTTTTTACATTTGTTACTCCATTTATTTGGTTTCATGAAATTTCCATAAATTCCTTTTGTAGGGCTTAATGTTTATATTAAATATAAAAAAGTCATACAACTTAAATATTTAAGATTAAGCAAGACCTTCCCAACGCCGTGAACGAAGGTCACACCACCACCACCCAGTGACAGAAAATCTGTCAAATAAAAATACAATAAAACTAAGACATGCTTTTACGAATAAAATATTTTATGAACAGACATCTGGAAACATTTCTTGCGATGAATAATGAATTTTTGCAAGAATTACTTTTAATTTAAAAAAAAAATCAATTACAATAATTTATGCATTTTTAAATGTTAAAATTCTTTATTAAATATGTAGCTATCAAGTGATTATTAAAAAAAACATTTTTGAACATAAATGGGAAAGCTTAAAATCGACTCCTATTATTTTACGAATTTCGATTCTACTTTTGTTTGTGTATAAACGTGACAATTTTTGTAGATACGGACGCCTATGCACGACATTATCAGAAAATAAGAGCGGTAATTATAGTAAATTTAAAATTTATTGGATTAGTCATTTTTTAAGCATTTCCTCGACAAGCGTCGTCGTAAGGCAATAAAAACTAGAGTACCTTAAATTCAGTTAAATATTAAAATATTTGATTTTTTTTTAGATTACTGGTTAGTTGAAAATATTATCAAAAAATGGCATACAATTTTGTTATAAGTATTTTCTCTTTAAATAAATCTTACAAATAGATTAGTTTATTGATAGATTCATCTACCCAATAAAAAAAAACAGTGATAAAAAAATTGCTTTTAAACTAAAATATTTAATTATGATTAATTGAATTTTAAATTAGTTAATTTTTTAAAAAATTCGGAAAGATTTTATTTTTTAATGTTTCTTTGACATGACAATATGGAATAATATATAGCGATTTGATATATGATTAAAAAAAAATCCAATCTATTTAAATTCGGATGACTTTTCTACAGTTTATTAACCAATTACAGGTTATTTAAAGCCAGAAAATATCTTTAGATTGTAAGATTTTTTTAAGATAATGATTTCATGATAAACATCCTACTATTCAACCCATAGCTAGAAAAAGAGACGGATCCATTTATTTCCCAAGGTTATTTGCGCGTAAGTGAATTTAACGAATCGAACTGAAATTGTAACTAGGCCCTCCGATCAACAATTGCGAGCCATTATGCATTACACCACCCGCACGTCCAATCTTACAACATCGAAAATATCAAATTTTGCAATTAAAACCAGTATAAGAGATTTAAGATTCTTCATTATTAAAATACATTTTAAACCTTCGGTATCGCTTTTCGGGGAGGTTGCGTTGTGATGCAGTGAATGTCGACTGAACGACAAATCGGGGTGCCGAGTTCGAATTCCAGTTGAATTCCTTGAAAGGCATTAATCCGCCTCTTCCCTCCAGTTATGGGTTGAACAATAGGACAGATTGGGTTCTATAGCCTTGGCTGGTAACCAGTCTACCGCAGAAAGCAATGGCAGCCTACTGCGGGATTATCTTCTACTCAGTAATGTCTTTTTCGAGACATAATCGCCCAAAAGCAGAGAGAAAGAAAGAGAGATCAACAGCCGGTACGATAGTCTGTTTTGTGTTTTAACTCAGCCTTCAGTCAATTATGTCATAAGTAAAATTAAGTGTTCATTAACCTTATCTCTCCTCAATTTGCGTCAATTCACTTATGTGATACCCGCTTGGGCAATCATGTCTTGAAAGAGACATGACTGGATACAAGATTTTGCCCGCAATAGGTTGCCATTACTTTTTGTGGTAGACTGATTACCAACCAATGCTACAGAACCCAACCCGTTCTGATATTTAACCCATGGCTGGAGGAAGAAGCGACAGATTAATACCTTTCCCAATACTATTTGAGTGTAAGTAAATGCAAGGAATCTAACTGAAAATTGAACTCGACTCTCAAGAGTCTACATAAGAGTGAAAGTTTAAGCAGGAAGAGACCGAAGTGAAAGACAAACTAGTTACAGGGGGTGTCAGAGAAAGGGCACGAGAAGGATGGGGATACCAGTGTGAAGACAGTTGCGAAAGAGTAGAGTGATAAAGGAAGAGAACGAGATACACGTGGTAATGGGGAAACGACGAGAGAAGGACTGGAGTCAAGTGAACAAAAGACGGGAATTGACGTTGCATTTAAATTCTTGGCGATTGTAGCCGTCAGAGAAGCAAGTATACGGAAGGGTGTTCCAGAGACGAGTAGTGCGAGAAAGGAAGCTGATAAAGTAAAAATGACAGCCGCATTTAGTTGATTTAACTGTAAAAGGGGTGAGACCTTGTTGCCAGTATGGTTGCATGAATAAATTCTTGTGGAGAGGGTATCAGTGAGCTAAGTTCGTCAGGGCAGAAGGCATGAAACTATTCGTAGAAATTTATTTTCTTTTATGATAAACGGAGAGAGAAAATAAAAAAAAATCTTATCGTCAACTGATTTCGTGCGACGAAGAACTAAAGACTTTAAAAACAAATGAGGCTTACAAAAATAAAAATATTAAACTTCGACTTGTAGCGAAATGATTCTTGCATACAATGTTGCTATTGGCCACCATTTTACATGGGGAGGTAATTTGACGCAGTTGTTCAAAAATTATGACCAAGATATTCTAATAAATGAATTCAACATTTTCCAAAGAAATTCATCTCAACGCGTGAAAGAATTTTGTACATATATGTTAACATATAGCGGGTTATCCATTCTTTTCCAGTTTATAGTGGAGAGTCCGTTCTAGTGAGAGGTAGTTGTGTATTGTTGAAGATTGACGGAATTCGGCCTTGTTGTAGATAGCCCACTATAAGTCATAAAATGATTGTAAGTCAAAAAAAGCAATTTGAGTTGAACAATAACATTTTATATATACACATATCAATTAAGGTTTTTACAATTAAAGTAATACTTGAAGTATAGGTCCAACGGACGTTAAAATGTTCATAGCAATAAAATGCTGAAAAGAGAATTAATGCTTAGGAATGTGGGAGCCTTGTAAGTAAGGAATGTCTTTGATGTATTCGCTCCTTAGGTCAGTAAGTAGTTTTGAGACAGTGAAAGATAAGGAGATGGAAGTGAGGCTAGGATAGTAAGCCGTTTGACTTAGGTCAAGAGGATACTGATTACACTACTCTCTCTCGAGTTTGGGTCTGTCTGGGTGCTTTCTGGGTGCTTTCTGTATTGGCTTTTTATTTCGACTTTTTGGATTGCAGCAGATCATTTGGGATTCACACTTTTATTTGATTCTGGGCTTCCCATTGGCCGATAAATAAAATTCGCGTAGGCTCGCGAACTGGAAATTTAATATTTAATTAATTTTTATTTTTCAACCGGAACATCTGCGCGAACCAGGATGCGCACCGTCGAGTTTTGGTCATTTGCTTTTTGGTTGTGAGGGTGCAAACATCCGGTCGGTATCACCACAAACATAACCCACAAAAGACACATAAAATTACATTTACGCGTGTACAAATAGCATACAGAAAAATGGTAACTTGTTACTATTTACACCCATCTTTGCCGAAGGTAAAATAAGGCACTGCAGCACACTTCTGACGGTCCATCAATGACTGATCAAATCGTTAATAAAGAGACGGCTTTAATAATAAAATGATATCACGAGAAGTTGCTTAGCCGTAGTGGTAGATTTGAGACCAATCGGTTAACGGGAAAGGGGGTAGAAGAAATCTTAAAATCTTAACCGCATTGTTGTGATTCAGAATTAGTACACAGAAAGAAAATAACGTTTATGTTATTTTTATAAAACCGAATACAGCGACGCCTAGTGGGCATCTTGGCAGAAAAGGTTAGCTTATCTCGTTCAAACTTTTCTATAAAAAGGCATTCTTATGTAATTTCCATTACGTTAGAAAATTTTTTTATTCATTACTTGCGATAATGTTTCATTTCAGAGAATTGAAATTAACCGATGTCCAATTTACAGTGTGAATTAAATATAAAACTCATTTCCAATTTTGTACCCGCGAAAGTTTATTTTAATAGTTTTTTTTTTAATCCAAATAAATATTTATTTTATTCCAACTGGATATTTTACCGTTTTATATTCTATTTTATTCTAAGAAGATATCGTTTTTCGTTTGCACTTATACTTGTGTAAACTCATACAAAATCTAAGTCTTGCGTTACATTCAATTATGTTAAATTGAAGAGAGACAATTATAAATACCGGTAAAAAGTTAGAGTCCATTATTCTTATAAACCAAACCTCGTTTTAAAACCATTCCATTCACAAACATACCTCATCACTTGAGAAGTTGCAACAAGTAAAATGGATTGTATATGTATTTATGCACCCCCCCCCCACTGTAATTTTTTTTTGCGGGTGTTTCCAATGGGGGGGGGGGTACTAGAACGTTGTATGAGAAACTGCGCACCCACTAAGTCTTTAAATATTGAATTTTCAAAATTTTTCGCTAATCTGAAGGTTTAGGGTCTAATCGATAAGAATGCACTGCGAAAAAAGCAAAATATTACGGGGTGGTCGTACAGATATGTCGAGAAAATAACAATCAACATGGTTACGTTCTACACTATTTCAAACAAAAAGGTTAGAAAGTCTCAATACTGAAAAGAGTGATAACAGTTACTGGACTTAAAAGTAATTTACTTGTACAATTGTTTTAAGAGAGAATTTTAATAGATTTCAATTGACCGTAGCACTGGCTGCTCGGTTATTGAATGTTTGCTTATACGGAAACGGTTAATAAGACCATTATTATTCCAAGGATTAACTTTCTTTTACAAAATGAAAAACTTTCGGAAGAAATAAATACCGTATTAAACAGCACAAAAAAAAACAAAAGAAAAAATCTGTTTTCATTTAGTTAAGCGAACGTTAGCCATGAAAAATAAATTAAATTAAAGACAACTTACCTTATTCATTTGTTAGGAGGATAGTCGAGAAACATTGTTTTTCGTGTAGACATTTAAATTTCCAGAGAGATACGGGATAAACCGCACGAAAAAATCCTACAGTTATTTTTAATCATTTTACTCCCAGCAAAGGTGATAATGCTACTAATACAAGGGGTTAGAGGGAGTGAAAACGAATAAGACGACTTTAATGAGAAGAAAAGACGAAAAAGAAAGAGCAAGTTTCAGAATGATAGAAAATGGCTATTGGCGTTTTATTCATTTATTATTATTGTAGGTGACAAGTAAACAAGAAACTCAAAGAGTGCCACAGGCGGGGAAGGCAACAAAAGAATCTATGGAGGAATTCGTTCAGATATATACGAGTATTTCATTATTAAAGTCCTATGAAACAAGAAATATGTCATCTGAAAAAAAAAAAAAAAAAGATCTTACAGCCGAGACAGATGGATATTTAAGAGCTAAATTATATATATATATATATATATATATATATATATATATATATATAGGCTTACAAATTCTGGTATTTACATTACAAAAGCCCACAAAAAGATTAGCATAGGTTTTCGACCATTATTATTGCTATTAATTTTAGATCTGACCTTGTGTCATATTAAGCTAAACTTAAAACTAAAATGAAGAGAATTACAGAACGTCGCCGGAAGTTAAACAAAAAATCCGACTGACGTTGACAGATTAACTTCCGCCGGAACCTCCTGGCTGAGATTTAATCAGGCTCCCTCAGCATTTTTTTTAAAACAAAATAAAGTTAGGTTAAGTCACATTCAAGTTAACCTATATCGCACTATATATAAAGTCAGTTTATGAGATATACGGTATAAATGTAATGACATGCTACTTCACTTTAAAACACTTCATTTTGCGTTACGGTTTCGCTGACGATTTACTTCATGTGGGTTAATCAGATGCACAGAACCGCTACACGTTCTTTCATAAAATAAAAAGTAAATGTCACCAGGCTAACATTCAAACCAAAGGGGAGGAGAAAAAAAGACAAATTTAAGAGTCGCAAAAGTTTTACTGTAGTACATTAAAAGGTTACGTCATGCAAATTTAAAATGAGTATATTGAAACAGTCCTTTCCATAAGTTATATATATATATATATATTTATTTAACTTAATCATTTTCATTAATTTCTAAAATATTTCAAAATCCGAGAAGCAGATTTAATCAAATTCTTGATTAATCAACAAATATTTATTTAGTAGTGCTTTAGTTTAAATGACAAATCTCAACTAAATCCTTAAGTTTAAAGAAGTTCAAGATTCAAAAAGAATAACTTAAATATAATATCTTTACAAACATTAAATAGAAGTCAATGAAAGTGGAAAACTTAAAATATGGTTACGTTTAATACTCCCTTGGCACGTTGCTTCCATATTGGCTACCGATTCTCAACCACCAAAGGGATTATTATTAGGTTATCCCAAAAGTTCGTAAACACTTGCAAAGAATTGAAATTTTAGTCGCCAAGTAATCTAAGGTTACCAGAAAACACTTGCAAAAAATTGAACTTTTACTCGCAAAAACAACAAAAATTATTGCTCAAAATAAAGACCATCATTTTCCAAGACTTTCTGTCATCGATCTGCAAGCTTTCGGATCTGGTCAAAGTACCATTCAGCCGGCTTCGAATCAAAGAATTCTTCACGCTTCCTCGACTTCATCAAACGAGTCGAATCGGCGGCCCTTCAGAAAGTGTTGCATTGAGCGGAAAAGGCCGTAATCTGATGGAGCACCGTCAGGACTGTAGGCTGGATGTGGCAGAACCTCAACGCCGTCCAGTTCTTCAAACTTGTCTTTGGTCTTCCTGGCGGTGTGTGGCTTGGCATTGTCCGGCTGCATCAAAGCGAGATTTCGGTTGATCAGAGCCGGGTACTTTTGCTTCAACTTTTCGTAGACCATCTGAAGTTGCTGACAGTAAAGTTCGGCACTGATGGCACGACCATTCGGAACCAACTCAAAATGCATGATTCCTTCAAAGTTCCACCAAACGAACAACATTAAACCGACGGTGTCTCTTGCCCTTTCTGAACCCATCGCTTGTCTCGATTGTGCTCGACCAGATAGACCCATTTCGCAAGTGTTTACGAACTTTTGTGACAACCTAATATTTGCGGCACGTCAATAAGATCTTTGCCAATCTCGACGTTCATGTTATAAAATTTTAATTTTACAAAACGTTCATGCCATAAAAATCGATTAAAACAAAAAAAAACTATGTTCAGGCAAACATCCATAATACCCTGTCTCAAAAATGTCGTTGATCACTCACTCTTTTGCAGTTTCGTAATATTTTAATAATTCCCCACCACTAATGTACATATATGAAACTCCTTCCCTGATTTTAGTAATGCAACCGTTCTCACCATGTTTGGTCAGCTACGGGTTGGTTAGGTTATTTAATCCATAATTGTTGTTTTTATTTCAGAAATGCCTTTCTCTTCGACCAGTTGCCACCCAAGTCTAGGATCCAGTCTGCCCTGATATTTACCTACAGCTGGGAGGGGGACGGGAGAGAAGAGATGAATTAATACATTTTCCTATGATATTTGCACGTAGGTTAATGGAGAGAACTCGACTGGAATTTGAACTCGACTCTCCAATTCCTCAATCCAAGCTATCGTAACGTTAATAAATACCACGTATTCACAGGGGGTCATAAAACGGGGTAACAACCCATGAGATAAAAATTTATTTACAAACAATATTTTTATAAAATATATAAAAATATAATGTAACAAAAATGAGAAGGGGGGATGAATACTCAAAACAAACTAAAATATAACAAAATATTCAACCAAAATAAACAAACGTTAGTAAAAAAAAAAACCCATTCACTCCACAAAGTCAAAAGCGGCCGCTGCATTCCACCAAACGGCGAAATCAAGAAGCACACTCGCTAAGGGAGAGGGAAGGATTAAAATAAATAATGGAATGGGAAAATCAAAGACTGACCCAGACAAGATGAAAAAGTGGGCAAAAAAAAAAAAACGAACTGGGGAGGTTACGAATCTCGACTTGGATCATAACAAAAGAGAAAACCGGGAATAGGCTAGGAATAACATTCATTCACATTAACTAGGTACACGATATTTATTCATGTAAAATACACGAATTGTGGCACTAGGCCGAAAAACGGAAGGGATAGGGGGTGGTCCTCAGTTAACTATCCTATACCTAGCTAAACAATATCACTACACACTCACTCATTACAATTTGCTCAATCACCAAAAGAACCCATCCATCACTTCCCAATACTTCATACACCACAATACCACATATTTACGAGGGGCACCTAAAAAGGGTGAGGAAATAACCCATGACAATAAAAATGTGTTTATATACAATACATAATTTAAAAGATTTAATGAAGAATAAAATGATGGGAGGGGGATAAGCCAAAAAAAAAAACACTGAAAATACAACAAATTTGAACTAAAATAATAAACAATGTTAGTAAGACACGTCCATCCCAGAAAAAAGAGTGGCCGCTGTATTCCACCAAACGGCGAAATCAAGAAGCACACTGTATTTATTTTGTATAAAATACAAAATTATAGCACAAGGCCTAAAAGGGGAGGGGGAGAGGTTGGTTCTCACTTAACTATCCTATACCTAGCTAAACACTATCACGACCCATTCACTCATTACAATTTGCACAGTCACCAAAAGAACCCATCCATCTACTTCCAATCCTTCGTACACCACAATGCCAGAAACTTACAAGGGACACCTAAAAAGTGGGGAAATTAACCCATGACAATAAAAATGTATTTATATACAATATAATATATACAATATAATGTAAAATATTTAATGAAAAATGAAATGATGGGAGGGGAATGAACCCAAAAATAAACTAAAAATACAACAAATTTTTAAACTAAAATAATAATCAATGTTAGTAAGAACCGACCATCCCAGAAAAACGAGTGGCCGCTGTATTCCGCCAAACGGCGAAATCAAGAAGCACACTCGCTAAGGGAGAGGGAAGGGTTAAAATAAATAATGGAATGGGAAAATCAAAGACTGACCCAGACAAGATGAAAAAGTGGGCAAAAAAAAAAAAAACGAACTGGGAAGGTTACGAATCTCGACTTGGATCATTAACAAAAGAGAAAGCCGGGAACGGGCTAGGAACAACATTCATTCACATTAACTAGGTACACTAAAGAAACTCTAACTTAACCAGGCCCCTTACATACTGCCTGAGATTAGAATTAATGTTCTGACTCAACTGATCATTCGAAGACGGTTTTTGACGAACCTATTGGAACTTTCTTACTTGTTGGTAGGTGATGCAGGAATTAAGAGGAACAAACAATAGAGGAATAATCCAAGACATGTGAATGAAGCAAGGAACTGTTCTTTAACGACAAGAATTGTAGTATAGTCGAACTTTCGACGTAGTGAGATCAAAAGAAATCTCCTAGAAAACGAGAAGAAAAACATGGCGGACTTAAACGTTACATCTGTATATTACTGCCTACGTACATATAAACTCATTCTTGCAAGGACTACTACGAACTCTTGATACCCTTAACTTCTTAATACTGTTTGTCACTGAACATTAACTTCTACTAATTTTTCTACTAATTAATCTGTTATATTAATAAATTTTTATTTAAACATACAAAAGGTATACTTTTATTTTTCCACAACTCCAGACATCCCAATCTCCAATCTTCTGATGATAGCGAATAATCCCAAACTGTAGGGAGTTCGGTTATGTATGACACAAGGTCTACTTAATAAACATTAACCATCTCCCTACTTCTTCAGGCATACTCTAAGAAAATGCCCGGGAAATAAAGTAAGATTGAAAATTGAAGTCTACGTAATAGCAAATAGGTAGAAAGAGAAAATTTAATATCAATTATACTGTTTTTGAATGTATGCAAAATCTTTCGAGTTTTCTCTTGAATACATAAATAAATGACTTTGCAACAGGTTGTCATCAGTCAACTTTAAAAAATGACAAATCTACGGCAAGCAATTCTCTTTTCTCAAAGTGATAAACAAACCATATATATATATATATATATATATATATATATATATATGTCTGTTTGTACGGCGTTCACCCTAGTTGGGTTGAGCCGGCTTCCTTCCAAGCGATGGGGAAAGATTCGTTGGGATTTGTTTAAGAGCAGGGTCCCAAGTCCTACCCTGACTCTTTAGAAATGAACTGAGTTCTTTCGTTGACTGGCGTGTATATACACTGTTTATATACAACACTTTAAAATTTCCCTTCTCTGATTCCATGCGACTATGGCTTAGAGAGTAGCGACTCCGACTGATACCAAATCGATCCCGGCCAGAAGCAAGTGGATGTGTCTAGTCACACTGATGAGCTATGATACAGCAAAACAGGCTTGTATGTGGATGACTAATATATATATATATATATATATATATATATATATATATATATATGAAATCCGTTACGAAATAGATTAACTCTGACATATTTCGAATTTGTTTGATTAAACATTATTTTTAATGGATACTTGCATTAGATCCGATACTTTTTTTTATATAATTAAACAGTATTTATTTATATCTACTGGCCTGAATAATCGAGAAATATTGTCCTAACAAGATTTCTTGATTATTCAGACAGGCAGATATAAATATGCTGCTTAATTATATATAACAAAAAACAAAAAAAGAATACTCAGAAACAAAAAACAAAAAAACAAAACAAAACACAAATACGAGTTTCCATTAAAAATAATGTTTAAACAAATAAATTAAAAATATGACGGGGTTAACATTTCGTAAATATATTATCTTTGTTTAAATTAAGGTACAAAAAGAGATCAGATATGAATTCGATAAATCAGGAAAATGTGAGTAAAAAATACCATTTCGAGCTTTGTTCGACTGTAGGTCCCTTGTGGTCGAGCGGGCTAAGACACGTTAGATCAACTGACGTTTTTTTTTTTTTTCAAAGGGACCCAGGTTCAAATATTTTTCTAACAAGATTTGTCATTTATTCAAGCCGGTGGATATAAATAAATATTCTGTTTAATTATAAAAACAGAGTATCTACTCAACTTTAAAATACTGTCTAAACAAATACATACATACATACATATATATATTATTATTATTATTATTATTATTATTATTATTAAAATACTTTAATCCAAACGGAAAAGTAGGAAGGTAAATCCCAAAACCTGATCCTAATTAATATTAAATTTTAATATTAAAAAATGATACAGGAGGAGAGCTCAATGTAATTAAAATTACAGACCTAATATAAAATAAAATAAATTTTTCAATATTCAAAATTGTTGAATGATCATTTCAACAATTTTGAATATTGAAAATTTATATATATATATGTGTGTGTGTGTGTGTGTGTGTGTGTGTGTGTGTGTGAATAAAAGAAAGATACACGAGGAAAACTGTATTTAATTACAGCCGACGTGTTTCATCTATTGACGGGCAGTATCAAGGCAAAAGCGAAATTAATATATTTGAAACAAAGTATCCAACAAACAAAAACGAAATGTCGTCGGTCACCAGAAAATTAAAAACGCTCATGAATATTCATGAGGTCAACTGAAAAATAATTTCTTATTTTCCAAACAAGATTTCTCGATTATTCAGGTCGGTAGATATAAATATACTGTTTTAATTATAAAAGAAACAGAGTATCTACTCAAATACGAGTATTCATTTAAATTTTATAATATATATAAAAATGAATAAAAACGAAGAAAATAATTGCAACGTCCAAAACATTAATTTAAAGCAGTGCTCAATTTCAAAATAGAGCAATAAATATTTATTTATTATTCCGTTAGAACATGTGAAAACTACAAACTCCAACAAAAATGTACATTTTGTTTCGATACTGAAAGAACAATGCCTCAGAAGGTAGTTAACAATGATTTTTGGAGCAGCTTGTAGTTTTTCACATGTTCTAACGTAATAATAATATTAATATATATATTTATTTATTTATCTGTAAATTCAGATGAAACTTAGTGGAGAAATAGCCATTTACAACCTGTCATTTTAAGGCATGTTTTCTTCGACCCCTTATAAACAGAGAATGAAGAAAAATTCTAAGCCCAGATGTTAGCTTAAGTAAAGAAAGGGGTTGGGCTGTGTTGGTTTACATTAGGTTGGACTGGGAGAAAGGATTTAGTAGTAATTTCTCCTTGGTAGTGAGAGGTATGTGGCCTGACCCTTGAATTAGTAGTGGTAGGTGGTGGGGAAGTAACTGCTTGGCCAAATTTTAATAATTTTTTGTAGTTTTTTTATTGGGAATAATTGGGGGAATACGAAAATTATTGTAATTTATACTTATGTCTATGGCGACACATACTTATAATCTTCCTTCGTTTGTTTAGGAGTATATTTTGGTCTTGAAATTTTAAAACTTTAATTTTTTCTGTCGAACATAGATTACACCTATCTCTTAAGCTATTTGGAGTCCTAGTCTTGCCTATGAGTCCATATTTTATATGGGGTTCTGAGTTACTTTCGTTCTCTTTTAGAAAAAATATATAGTGTATTCTATTTTTTATTTTTTTATTTTTCTAAAAAAAAAAAAATAGAACACACCATATATACTTTCTAAATAACACTTGCGGTTTCTCTTTTTATTATATATATATATATATATATATATATATATATATATAAGAAAAACAAAGCTGTTATTTGGACCAACGAACAACTTGCCAAAATCTAAAACCCTTATCCAGATATTCTTGAATAAAAACAATATAGAAAAAAGAAAAAGAAAAGGCCTAAAAGCAAACTTATCTACTCAGTACAGCCTAGCTTACGAGACCGAGCAAAAAACGCTTAACAACATTAAAACCTATAAAAGAATGAATCTAGTCCTAACTCAAGTTTCAGACAATTTAATAGATATATGCACACTACAGTTCAAAAGTTTCATGCTACCTCTAGTAAATTTGAAAAATGCCCTCGCCAACCCCAAGTAATTGTTTTGTACTTTAAATAAGAGAAAATTATTATATATGGCTAAAATAAAGACATGATTTTTTTTATTAGAAATTTTATTATGACAAAAAGAAAAGAAGCGTGTGATGTGATTTTGCTCTCGTCAAATCAAATATCTTGATTACTGCACCACAAATTTTTGGCATTCGTTGTAAAAGTTTCTCAAAGGAAAGTTTGATGCCATAATTTTTTTAATGACTCTGGGAGCTCTTTTTCGTCTTTTTTTTTTTTTCCACTCTTCTGTCAATGTCATCTCGTGCTAACTTTGGAAGTCTCTTCAAACTTTTAAACTGTAGTGTATATATATATATATATATATATATATATATATATATATATACACACACACACACACAGTATAACCCGAATATAAGATAAACCCGTATATAAGATAGATTTTCTCTGGCCCCAAATTAGAGCCTGTGGTAATGTATATAAAATAAACCAAACCCGGATATAAGAGAACCCTCGGATATAAGAGAAACTCGGATATAAGATAATCTTTATCCGGTCCCGACAACTCTCTTTTATCAGGGTTACATTTATATTTATCCTACCACTGTATGTACAGGATACTCCTTTGGATTCTTCTGTCACCATACCGCATGCTGATATATATATATATATATATATATATATAAGTACAAAGAGTTCGTCTTTTTAACAGAGAAGATTCATCTACTCTTTTAAAGAAACGAACTCTTTGTGCTTATCAACGCTCTATCATCACCCCGATATCGAGCACTATACGATAAAAAAAACCTGCTTGCTAAAATACATTTTATAAGTAAAACTACTGAAACACAACCACCTTGGCGCTAAACATTATCAAAATTAAACACTATGTGTGTGAACAAAGGAATCAACATGTTATGGTGACTAGCAGTTTCATGCCTTAAGTAATCAAATGTCTACAGATAGATAAATAAAGAGAGCGCGATGGGTAAAAGGTCACCATTTAATATTTTTAATTTCGCGCGTACGCGTTGTTTGTTTTTGATTTCGTCGACTGCACTGTATAGTAGAGTCAGTTGGGCACAGTCTGTGAGAAAATGAGCACCATGACGCAATTAACTCCGAAAGAAGACAATAAAAGAACAGAATTCAAAGAGACAGAATATGACGATTCATGTTGCTTTTACATTTTTTCAAGCCGGAAGAGAGTTGGAAGAGAGTCTCACAAGGGAAAAGTACGAGAGAAGAAATTATTAGAATAGAACTTACGTCTGCATATACCAATTTCATCAGTAAAATGATGAGACCTGATTTGTCAATCAATAAATCTACCTCTTTTTCTTCTTCTTCTATGTGCCATGATCCCCTCAGGACGTAGGCGATCATGGCCTTCCATGTCCCTCTATCGCTGGTGACTATAATATGTTTTCTCCTGTTACTCCACCCAAACCCCGCTCTTCCATCCACCTGCTCAGGCCTGTCAAATATGTTATCCGCTGATTTTCCCTGTCCCTCTTTCCCTCTATCTGACCTGTAATTATCAGATTCTCCAAGCCTTCCTTCCTCATCATATATCCCAAGAACTTTAATTGTCTTTTCCTGATACATAGTATTAATTTCCTTTTCGTTTCCATCCTTTCCAAAATTTCATCATTGCTCACATGCTCGATTCATGATATTCGCAGCACCCTTCTGTTAAAAACCACATTTCAGTTGCTTCAAGTTTTTCCTTCATCTTTGATGATATTGTTCAGCATTCACTGGCATATTAAAGAACAGACATGACATAAATACTGCTGCCACATCTGGTCGGGTGCCCCTGCTATTCACCTCGGGGTTCGTGACAAAATCCAACGGAGAATCTGCAATGTGATCGATACCGACTTAGCAGCTCGACTGCAGTCGCTCTCTCACCGGCGTGATATGGCTTCCCTGTGCCTCTTCTATAAATACTTTCACCGCTTTTGCTCCAATAAACTTAGACCACTGCTGCCCCATAGGTATAAATTTACACGAGCTACTAGATTAGCAACTAGGTCCCATTCTTTTACAGTAAAAAATTGTATAAATAATAAATATCTAAACTTATTTATAAATGGAACTTTGTGCGTGTGTGTGTGTTCGTTACCTATAGACTCCGAAACGGCTGAACCGATTTTCTTGAATATTTACGCAGTTGTACTATAAGCGTCTGCGAGTGTTCTTAGCTAGATTTTGTGTCGAGGTACCCCCAATAAATATCGAAAATCGATAATTGAAAAAATCGGGTTATAGAAGGAGTGGTCTAATTTTGATACACTCATAGACAAAGACATAAGAAACGATATTCAGAAGTTTCCAGGTTGCAGTTCTTACAATAGTGCAGGAAATCGATAATTATATATATATATATATATATATATATATATATATATATATAAAAGATTTCAATACACCCGAGCAACGCCGGGCTATACTGCTAGTTAAACAGTATATTGGTTTAATAGTCGACACTGTTTTTTTTTGTTTTTTTTTAATATTTACCCAGATTTTTTTTTGTTTTTTTTAATGCCACGTTCTTTTGGATCGTAGATGATTATGGCTCTCCACAGATTCCTTTTACTTTATTTTCCGAGAAATGTCATGAATTATTTGGAAAGACAATACCATTCACACTGACTTCTCCATAGTTTGGCAATCATGGATTACCATCTAATTTTTCATCCAAATCTAGAGCCCGTAGCTGGAAGAGGAGAAGCGGCCGTTTCACATCTTTCTTAAGGGCATTAGCATGGATATATTTATCCATATCATGGTATATGAAGTATGGCACAAGATCAAATGCAAGGATGGGGAATAAAGATGCATGTCCATTTTTAGCTTGCTTCTACAACAAAACCAATGAGAGAGAGAGAGAGAGAGAGAGAGAGAGAGAGACTGTTTTATGCCACTCGTCTTATAGGAATTAAATTCGCTACATATTTTTCAACCAATAATGTTTTGTCAGAAGGTTTGTTTGATAAACATAAACTACTAGGGCAAATACTGTAGACATACCACGTGTTATTTTTTGACCATTTAGAAAATAATAATAATAATAATAATAATAATAATAATAATAATAATAATAATAAGATAAAGCTCTTGAACAGATGAAACAGCGCTGGCAAGACAAACCTCTGCATGGCCAATATCCAGTACGTGCCAATAAATCCAATGTTGACAAAGTTAATACTCATCGATGGTTACGTGCATCTGGATTAAAGTCTGAAACTGAAGGCTTTATTCTTGCAGCACAAGACCAAAGTCTTTTCACGAGAAACTTTCAGGCAAATATTATGCATAATAATATGGATCCAAAATGCAGGTTTTGTGATAAACACCAAGAAACAATAGACCACCTAATCTCAGGCTGTTCTGTGCTTGCCCCAAATGAATATAAAAATCGCCACGATAGAGTTGGGCAATATTTACATTGGGCAATATGTAAACATTATGGAAAAGCTGTAGGCAAACACTGGTATGAACATCACCCAGCACTGGTTACAGAAATAGAAGATGTAACCATTCTATGGGATTACACCATCTACACAGACAGAAAAATTGAAGCAAACAGGCCAGACATTATTGTTAAAAACCAGAAGGAGAAAACTTGCCTATTAATTGATATGGCTTGTCCAGCGGATTGTAACATAGCAATCAAGGAATTTGAAAAACTGTCAAAATATAAAGACCTGGAAATTGAAATAGAAAAAATGTGGAAATTGAAAACAAGAGTTGTGCCAGTGATAGTAGGTGCACTTGGAATGATAAAAAATGGAACAAAACAACACATTGAAAGAATCCCTGGAAACCCCAGCCTAAGAGATATACAAAAAATTGTCTTATTAAGTACAGCCCACACACTAAGGAAAACTTTATCTATGTAATGCTGGAGATGATAGGGAAGATAGAAAAACATGAAATGGAGCCATAACAACACGCCACTACCTGCCTTAGGTCTCCCCGCAGACTTGGTTGGTAGTGAGACCAAAGCAGAAATCGAAATATGATGAAAAATGACATAATAATAATAATAATAACCCCTTTCACCGCTCCAGCAAATTCGAGAAAAAGATTTTGGCAAGCCAGTGTGAAATTAATTCTTAACTAATGAAAACCTTGTATTCAAAAAGTTCACATCTCTATGTGAAGTTAAATTTTGAATACCCTTACAAATATAAAAAATAGAAGTGTACTGTTTCTCGCTGTTCAAAACAATTTGGGAGGGGTGCTTCGACGTGGTTAGCAAGTTTTTCTCACTTGAACGATTACAACTGATTAGTGAGTTCAATCTTCTCCGGGTACTCCTCAGTTTCTGGTTTGTGCCACATCTAAGCTACGCTTAGAAAATCATTTTTAGAATATTTTTTATGTCATGGGTTGTTCCTTTCTTTTAGGTTCCTCCACTTCCCGGTAAGTATGTGATATTATAATATGTGCAGGAATGGAAGGGGGGTGGATGAGTTCTTGTGGTGAATAAACAAATTGTATCTGATTAGCTAGGTCTAGGCTAAAAAGTGTTGACCAGTTTCACTCCACTTCTCCTTCGGCATTGTGATGCAATTATTGTATGTTTTCAGTCAAATTTTTAAACCAATGCAGGAGGCCAGTTTGATCTACACGTACAGGTACACACATATAATGATAGAGACGATAGCAGCAGACGCCGAATAGGGCCTTGTCCACGTACACAATAGAAGGAATTAGCCAGCCGCCGCCGCCGCCTAACTCTTTGTCTACGTCAGGGATAGTCAAACTTTTCAGTGCAACAGCCATGTTAAAAAATACACAATTTTAGGAGCGCAGAGTATATTAACCCAAATAATTCAAATGAAATATAAACAGACAAAATAAACAGACAAAATAAAAAGCTTTTAAAGGAAAATGCAATAAATTTTTATTAATTAATATTTTAAAGGAATTTTAAAGATTCATATGAAACGCGTTTATTTGAAAGACAAAGTAATTCAGTTCAAACTTTAAAGAAAAACAATTTTTATTAATAAGTATTTTTAAGTAAGAGTTTCACATAAAACATATTTGAGGCTTGTTTCAAGACAAAAAGCAATTATTTTTCTTACTATTATTATAAAATAGAAAAACACATTTACTTGAAAAACAAAGTAACTCTGTTTAAAGAAATAAAAAATATTAATATTTTAAAGTAGAAACTTCAAATGAAATATAAATTAGCTCTGTTTAAAGAAAAAATAATTTGTATTTTACAGTAGAAACTGCACATGAAACACGTTTGTTTGAAAACAAAATAACCCAACCTAAAAAAGAAAAAATAGTTTCTCTTTTAAATTTACTAACATTTGGCGGGCCGCATTTGCCCGCAGGCCATAGTCTGCCCATACCAGCCTACGCGCTCAGGAACTCATTAGGCTGGACGTCATAAAATCTGTACACACATTTCACATCGTGTATGAGCACTTAATTACTTGATAAAACAAACTTCACAGCAAGAAAAATTTCATATTTTTATTTTATACCTCTGAAAAGAATGTATAAATGTTGTTTCAACTGACATTCTGCTTCGACTTTTTCTTCAGAAAATAACTTTTTTATGCTTCCTTTAAAAGATGTGTTGTTGTTTTTAAATATTTTAAATCCACTCTCAGTCAGTCAGTTAAGTGCCATACGTGATACACACTTGGGCGATCATGTCTCGAAAGAGACATGACTGACTGGGTCGAAGATTATCCCGCAGTAGGTTGCCATTACTTTCTGCGGTAGACTGGTTGCCAACCAAGGCTATAAAAACCAATCTGTCCTGCTATTTAACCCATAACTGGAAGGAAGAGACGGATTAATACCTTTCCCAAGGGTATTTGCGCGTAAGTGAATACAATGGATTCAACTGGAATTCCAAATCCACTCTCAGATAAATAAAAACCTGGGTAGACGGATCCCAACAGTCTAAATAGGAGGGGAGGAAATAGGATCTGAATAACTGATTTATTTATTTTAGGGTAAGTACCAGCAAAAAATGTTTTCTAAAAAAGACGCTGTTTATTTTCGATAATGCTTTAAATATTTTTTAAATAAAACCCAAATATGAAACTAGAGTAGAGATTTTCGTAGAAAATTGATAGCAGTAGAATTTAATAGTAAAAACAATAAGCTTTATTAGATTGCTTATTTAGAAGAATAATATTATATTTGCATGTTAATAAAAATAATATTACTGAGAAAATACATGAAAACTACAATAATTTAATGTTTTTTTGGGGGTGGGGGTGAACGTCTGTAAAAATGCTTAATAATAATAATAATAAATGATACAGTTAATTCAAGGAAAACTTGAAACTTTCTATCACTGTAAAATAAAAGATAAGTGAACAAACAACAATGAAATATTTTTGCCATATTATAAAAAATAACTACGCAATCAATATTTTTGTTCATAAATTTATTATGTCTGTGAACAAAATATTTAAAAAAAATAAACCTAACTACGAGTAACTGTCAGTTAAGTGCCATACGCGACACACGCTTGGGCGATCATGTCTCGAAAGAGACATGACTGACTGGGCAGAAGATTATCCCGCAGTAGGTTGCCATTGCTTTCTACAGTAGACTGGTTGCCGACCAAGGCTATAGAACCCAATCTGTCCTGTTATTTAACTCATAACTGGAAGGAAGAGACGGATTAATACCTTTCCCAATGGTATTTGTGCGTAAGTGAATGCAATGAATTCAACTGGAATTTGAACTCGGCTCCCCGATTTCTTGTTCAGAGCCGATATCCACTATACCACAACGCACATCTCGAGTAATTGTAGATGAAAAAAAAATCAAGTCATTAATCATTTCTTTTATGTGCTTTTGTTTGCCACGTAAATTCTCTAGGTTGACCAGCATTTTGAAGATGTATACATATTTTTTTCTCGACAGTTGATAACTAAAAAAGCTAAACAGTGAAAAACTATTTAATATTTATTTAGACTATTTAGTGTTTATTTAAAAGAATACTGTTTATAGTTTAATATTTTTTGTTGTCGAACTGAGAGATTAAAAAAAAAGCGACCGCATTTTCAGTTTCATAGGTTTGGGTTTTACTTTTAAATTTGTAAAAATAGTTTTTTAAAACAATAAAACTTTCTGGAAGGTATATTTAAGCGCTGTCAAGAGGAAAAAAAACAAAAAAAAACAAAAAGAAAAAAAACAAAACAAAAAACAAACACGTCCTTTTCACACAATTTTATTTTATCTTTGTTGACAGACAACTATTAATACTTGTCAGCCCACCGACATTGTGTCTTGATATTTTCAATCGTCCAAATCTGGAAAGTCGGGCTGTCAGCCTGTCATTAAAAAAAAAAAAAGTAGATTCTATTTGGACAGGAAAAACGACTTAAAATGATCATTCATTTTTTGACTGGTAATTTTTTTTAATATTAACTTATTTTTAGTTCCGTTGTCGTCCCGGCGGTCGTGGTATCACGGTTTGAAAACTTCTCCAGCAGATTATTACTGCTGAGTACTGACTTTGGGATGTTCGTTGTTGGGCAGTGGATATCAGCTCGGAACGAGAAATCGGGGAGCCGAGTTCGAATTCCAGTTAACCGTTTGTCGCATATTAGTTACAATTGCAACCAACATGCAACAAAGGTTAGAGAAAGGTTACAATTGCAACCAACATGCAACAAAGGTTAGAGAAAGGTTACAATTGCAACCAATATGCGACAAAGGGTTACATTCCTTGCATTCACTTTCGCGCAAATACCCTTGGGAAAGGGTATTTTCCCTCCAGTAATGGGCTAACAGGACAGATTGGGTTCTATAGCTTTGGCTGGCAACCAGTCTACCGCAGAAAGTAATGGCGACCTTCTGTGGGATAATCTTTTGCTCAGCCAGTCATGTCTCTTTCGAGGCCTGGTCGCTTAAGCGTGTATCACGTATGGTACTTAACTGACTAACTTTGAAAGGATGTGTGCCGTGAATATCGGCTTGGAATGAGAAATCGGAGAGCCGAGTTCGAATTCCAGTTGAATTCGTTGCATTCACTTACGCGTAAATACCTTTTTTGGGAAAGGCATTAATCCGTCGCTTCTTCCAGCTTTGGGTTAAAAGCAGGACAGTACTGTGAAACCAATAAAATGTAAACGCAAATTCTACTCCAACAGCTTCTTTTCTCGAATTTTCCACCTGTGGAATTCCCTTCCGTTTATTTGCTTCCCCGACAGCTACAATCTCCAAGAATTTAAATGTAAAGTCAATAGTCATCTCTTATCTCACTAAGCTGCATCCTCTCTCTGATGCTCCCTTCTCCTGTGGAATTCCCTTTCATTTACTTGCTTCCCCGACAGCTACAATCTCCAAGAATTTAAATGTAAAGTCAATAGTCATCTCTTATCTCACTAACCTGCATCCTCTCTCTGATGCTCCCTTCTCCTGTGGAATTCCCTTTCATTTACTTGCTTCCCCGACAGCTACAATCTCCAAGAATTTAAATGTAAAGTCAATAGTCATCTCCTATCACCCTAACCTGCATCCTCTCTCTCATGCTCCCTTCTCTTGTGGAATTCCCTTTCATTTACTTGCTTCCCCGACAGCTACAATCTCCAAGAATTTAAATGTTAAGTCTATAGTCATCTCGTATTTCATTGACATGCATCCTCTCTCTCATGCTCCTTTCTCCATTCACTCCACTCTCATCAGTATTCTCATCCTTCTCGTACCCACTTTCTGACACCCCCTATAACCTGTCACTCTTTCCCATAACTTTTCTCCTATGTAACCCCCTGCACACCAGTGGCTGTAAACTGCCTTGCTTGGGGCGTTATGATTAAAAAAAAATTTTTTTTTTCTTTTAAAAATAGGTAAAAGTGTGACATGAAGTGAGGTGAGGGGTTGAACACAACAATAAAAATAAAATATTGCTAAACATTTAAACTATGTCAGTTATTCGTATGCTAAAAGCTGTCCTACCCTTATTGCTTAAATATTTATGCAGTCTATGCCTTAGCTATGCTAATTAGGCAGTAATTGCATAGCACTACAGTTTCGGTTAAGAATTCCCGTATTAACAGACACCCAGAAGAGCGCTTTAAGGGTTTGACGGGTACAAACTAACATCAGTTATTCTTAATTCGTGTATTTGTTTTGATATTTTAGTTTGCTTTTTGGTTTCATGCTCCCTCCCCCTTCATTGTTTACCATCTGTAGATATACATATATAATTTTATATTCATTAGATTTTTACGTCATAGGTTGGTTCTTTTAGATTCTCTGAGAGTCAGTCAGTTAAGTACCATGCGTGATACACGATTGGGCGATCATGTCTCGAAAGAGACATGACTGATTGGGCAGAACATTATCCCGCAGTAGATTGCCATTGCTTTCTGCGGTAGACTGGTTGCCAGCAAAGGCTATAGAACCCAGTATGTCCTGTTATTTAACCCATAACTGGAGGGAAGAGACGGATTAATACTTTTCCCAAGGTGTGTGTGTGTGTGTGTGTGTGTGTGTGTGTGTGTGTGTGTGTGTGTCCGTTACCTATAGACTCCGAAACGGCTGAACCGATTTTCTTGAAAATTTACACAGTTGTACTATAAGCGTCTGCGAGTGTTCTTAGCTAGGTTTTGTGTCGAGGTACCCTCGATAAATATCGAAAATCGATAATCGAAAAAATCGGTTTATAGAAAGACTGTTCCGATTTTAATCAAATTTCATACACTCATAGACAAAGACATAAGAAACGATATTCAGAAGTTTCAAGGTTGTAATTCTTACAATAGTGCAGAAAATCAGTAATATATATATATAAAAGGCAAGATGTGTGTGTGTGTCTGTTTATCTGTCTGTATGTCCTTTATACAAATCCACAATTTTTATCCGATTCTCACCAAACATCACACAAATATTCTTTAGGCTGAGTCTGAACTCCAGGACCATGGATTAGTTTTAAAACTTTCATTACACTCGAGTAACGCCGGGCTATACTGCTAGTTTTACATATTTTGTTTTTGTTTGAAAAAACAATTTTTTAAAAATATTTCTTTTTTTTTTCAAAATTACGGGGAAAAATATTCGCGTTTTTTGTTGACCAATTGAATTTTTAAAACCTCGAAATAAAAATTAAATATAAAACCTCATTTTTCTTTTTTTAATAAAAAATATTTTAGTCGCGTGATTTGATTTTAGTCGTGTGATTTGATTTCTATGATGTAATTTAACAACCATCTTAGATCTTAGATGTTTTACGGAGCAAATGTAAACAATCGGCTCCATTGTCCAAAAAGTGCGAAAGGGAAAATTGCTGAACTTAAACTAAAAAAGTATGTGTCGACCTGGCTTCCCCGTAGATATGTGTCCCTAGAAAGTTTGAATAGCGTAACTTAAAAAATGTAGGCGTGCATAGGGAACACAGATTGCCTTTTATATAAATAGATAACGATTCAGGGTGGAATTCGATTTTTCATTCCAAGTCGATATCCATGAGACCGCAACGTTGGATTCGTTATTGTAGTGGATTCGAACTGAACTCAGTGTCGCGTTATTGTGGACTTGTTAAACATTCGAAAGTAGTTCCGTATTTCCAAAAATCTACTTAGTCTTGGTTTTGGATCCATGCTGTTTGTTAACGTGGAATTATGATTTTTAAGTTAGAATTAAAAGCAGTTAAATTTTTTAATTATTTACTAAGGTTTTTGGCGCAAATAAATGCCATCGGGAGAGCACCACACCGAGTCTTCTTCATGTACCGTGTCTTTTGAGGCCGTAGGCGATCATAGACTCTCACTTGTACCTGTCCTTTATCGTTCTTGGTATCTCTCCCAAACCTTGGTCCTCCATCCATTTACTCAAGTTTATCAATATGTCTCACGCTTCTTTCCCATGTCTTTCATTCCATCTATCCATCCTGTGAGTCTCCGAACCCTCCTTCCTCATTTTACGTGTCCCAGGAACCTCATCTGTCTCTTCCTGATGTTAAGTTTTCTTCTCGCTTGCATCTTCTCCAACACCTCTTCGTTCATTGTATCCACATTTCTGCTACTTAGAGTTTTGATATATCCCGGAAAGGAATATCAGCGTAAAGATTAGTGGAAGAATGGTACTCGAGACAGGAAATAGATATAACGGATTTATTGTACTACTGTACAATTAACAATAAGATACAGATAAGCAATCAACGAGTAGGAGCGGAATAAACTATCAAGTAGAGAATGCCTACGCTTAAGACGTTTGCTGTATTTAATAGCCTTCCCACGCAAGGCCAGATGTGACACATGGTCATGTTATAGTGGGTATTCCCGGCCATATAGCCGGGCCAAAAAAAATGTCTGTCTATTTTTACCGAGTCGAGGTTCTACCCTTCGGCGGAACCACGACTGGGTTTGTGCTCTCTGCTCGGAAGCAGAGAGCGCCCTCTACCCGAAGGCAGAGTGCTGACAGTGTCATACAGCAGTCAGGCGAATGCCTAAGACGTTAGCGCTCTCATACCGCTTGTCACCGTCCTTTATAGTCTAGAGCATTCCATTCTCGGGGATGGCAGGATGTTCCACTATAACAAGTTTGTAGTGAACAAAACAAGATCTACATTTAAAATTCAAATGCTAAGCACTGACTCATTGATTTTGTTAGAAATAAACAAATTTTCTCGGATTTAAAAACTTTGCTTAACATGCACAAATTCGTGAAATGTCACACCTCGATGCGAAATGTTTTTCGGTCAGTAGAAAACTAGGAAACATCTAAAAAAAAAAATCAAATACTCTTTAATTATCAGAAACAAATTCTTTTTATGGACTCTTTTCGCGAGTCGACGCGAAGTTTGTTTGTTGTCTAACGGAAAGGTCAGAATCACATCTGGGAGTGAATACCCAAATGACCTTTTCGATCACCACAAACGAAATAAAAGACGGGGCCTTCCTACTTTTACAAGTCTCTCCCGCATTCTTGAAAAGATCGTTTTATATTCACTTCCATATAGCAGGACATATATCACATAGCGGTCTAGCACTCTTTTCAAAGTCAATCAGTCAATTATGTGCCATACGGTGATACACGCTTGGGCGATCGAAAGAGAAATGGGCAAAGAATTTTCCCGCAGTAGGTTGCCATTACTTTCTGCGGTAGACTGGTCGCCAACCTACGGCCTGTGACAAAATTGTATTTCTGATGCAATAAATATACCTTAGTATGCGAGTATCGTGTGCTAACCAGCAGAGGGGTTTGCTTCTCTGCTAATAATATTCACTCAAGCCCGATTGGGACCCCCCCCCCCAACAAGGCAGTATCTATCTTTCAGGAGATGGCTGGGTTTATTCCCCGGCGCCTGAAGGCTTGAGAACTTTTCTGTGATATTGCCGTTAAACCCACTATAAACTGACCGTGTGTCCCATTCGGTAGCGACGTGAGCGCACTGAAAAATCATACTGTCGGTGTGCGAGATAAACGACTGGCGATGGGTTGATAAAACACGAAGGAAATCTCACTTCACAACGGGAACCTTTATAAATAAATCTACGACGATGATGGATTTCGTTCCGATGTCCATATTTAAAGATTTCCCGTTTTTTATCTTCATTTTTCTTCTGTTTTTGCGGGGAGAGGGTAATAATGGGTGTAACAGCCCCTTGGCATCCATATCGGAAAGGCATCCGATCAAAGACTGAAATAAAAATTTAGTTCATATTTAATTTGAATAGTGTTTATTTCATGCTCCATCAGTTTTAACATATTTTAAATATCCTTTTCACATTACTCACTACTATACCCCCCCCACACACACACACACTTGAGTTTTAGAGACATACAATCAAAGAATTGGCCCCGGGGGCTTCACTAAACCTCTGCACATCACTGTCTTAATGATGAGAAATACTAAAAGAAAAATTAACCAAGATCTAAAAAAATAAATAAATAAATAAATATTAGATATGGACGAAAGACCGGAGAACGCAAAGGCCAAAACATTGGGACAATAACAAAGATGGGTTCTACTGTAAATAACAATGACTCTCCATCTTAGAAATTCAGACTGAACTACATTAATAGTCATGAATCGCTAAAAGCTGTTCTAGAATTAGATACGCACGAGACCTGTTTTCAAACCAGATGAAGAGTTTTTTTTTGTTTTGTTTTGTTTTGGTTTTTAGATGGAAAGACATGGACACATTTTCCTTTCAATAACTTCGTTTCCGCTTCACAGCGACCGTGAAGAAGCTACGACAGCGCTCTAATTTTAGGGGATATGCTTTTAGCGATGTCACCGAACGTCTTTCTTAACAAAGTGTAAGAAAAACGAGTCAAATTACATTTAGAGAAGTTATCAGACAAGGGCGGAGATGGTGATCTCATTGCCAACAAAACTTAGAGCCAGTAAGTCAGGGGAAATTTAATTGAATAGTAGAAACGGACGCTTAATGCAGCGCGTTCCATTTTAGAAATCATACAACGAAAGATTCGTAGAAGAAAATAGCAAAAGGGGTAACAGCTTTGTTGAATCCGAATGAAAGAATTGTGATTCGATTTTGTATAGGCTAAAAGCCCAGGTGAATCTTCAATTAAACTGGTGCCCTCTATGGCAAAGAAAGGAAAAATAGGCAACGCGAATGAGTTGAAGAAGACAAAAGTCAGTAATGGCAAAAAAAAAAAAAAAAAAAAAAAAAGCACCGTTTAATAATTAATATGTAGGGTTTGATACATTCACACCCACACACACACACATGGTCATTCAGCGTTCACGTGATAACTTAGTTCCCGCGCTAACGTATGCCAATAAAAGCGGGGAACGTCACGTGGTACGCTAGTTAGGATTTTGTCCCGAGCAAGAGCAGACATGTTTCCCTAACTCACACAAACACACACAAATGTAGCGCAAATTTTTATTTCTCACCAGCATGCACACACCACACTAAAAAACTCCAATTGGAAACAGACATTAACACTATGCACATTAACTTTCATTCAAACTGGACTTTACATAAAATAACTTTCTACCGAACATTTTACGTTTCTGTCCAGACAAAGGGAAAGGACTTTTCTTTCCTTACTTTTATGCATGCGTTCAACCCTATGTAGCCCTTGTTAATATATTGTTTTTCTGGTTACTTTCGCCTTTTCGCCTTTCTTATTGCCTGTTTTATTTCATGACCCCAGTTACGCCGAGTCGACTCGTAAATCTAAATTAGTAAAGGGATGTCATCGCCTTCTACAAATATAATATACAATGAAAAAGGCACGGGGAAATTTGACCGTTTTCCCGTTTTAATTTTCTGAGGAATCTTAAATCTTCAGTTAATCATTGAGTGTGAGTTTGAGTTTTTAATTTTTGTTAACGGCATATCAACACCTCTGTGGGTTATTTAATGCCAAAAAGGTGGGGTTCTAAGGGTTTTTTTTTTAATGTTCGGTTATAGTGAGAATGTTGTGGACTGGACAACGCGGTTACCATTTGTTGTAGCTCGAATGTCGTTTTAATTTTAAAAGTGGAGTCACCATATTAAAGTAGACTGGTTGTCCAATCCACTACATTTATAATAAAAATAACTCCGAGAACAATATAACAAGAATAATAACAATGTATTAAACATAGTTACAAGATTGATTAATTTATGCATGCAAGATTTAGTGAAGAAAGTTCTCTGTTTGATGTTGAAGAAAATGTTTCAATGTTCATACTGGTAAAGTTCCTGAAATAAGGAAATATTATGTTTGTACTAATTATACATGTAGTGAAGTATGCTTATAAGAGAGAGAGAGAGAGAGAGAGAGAGAGAGAGAGAGAGAGAGAGAGAGAGAGAAACATTTTTGGTGTAGCTAATTACCACATCCTAAACAGGGAACAAGGGATGAGCCTCTTAACCTGTTCAATAGACGTGGGTGGAGTGTGAATCGGGCGATAGATAGATCTATCTACTCCAATTGAAAAAAAAAAACAAAGTGAGAAGATTGGAAAAGAGAAAGCCGGAAACCACATCCTAAACAGGGAACAAGGGATGAGTCTCTTAACCTGTTCAATAGACGTGGGTGGAGTGTGAACCGGGCGATAGATAGATCTATCTACTCCAATTGAAAAAAAAAAACAAAGTGAGAAGATTGGAAAAGAGAAAGCCGGAAACCACATCCTAAACAGGGAACAAGGGATGAGCCTCTTAACCTGTTCAATAGACGTGGGTGGAGTGTGAACCGGGCGATAGATAGATCTATCTACTCCAATTGAAAAAAAAAAACAAAGTGAGAAGATTGGAAAAGAGAAAGCCGGAAACCACATCCTAAACAGGGAACAAGGGATGAGCCTCTTAACCTGTTCAATAGACGTGGGTGGAGTGTGAACCGGGCGATAGATAGATCTATCTACTCCAATTGAAAAAAAAAACAACAAAAAAACAAAGTGAGAAGATTGGAAAGGAACTAACGGTATTCGGACTGTTAGCTCCGAAAAGCAGTTTCCAACTGGCCCAAGCACGTGTGAACATCAGCTTATATATTTCTAAATAACGCACGGGAAAAAAAGAGCTTTCACGTGCGGTACTAATGTAAGTATGTACGTGCATGTGTGCGTACGTGCGTACATGGCGATATGTATATAAGTATGTACATGCATGTAGAAGTGATTCTACAAGAAGGTTAATTTAGTCAAACTTTAATGACATATTTTTGATTTTATTCTTTTTTATTTTAGAAAATTGAAAATGTATTCTAGTTTTGTATTCAAAAATGTTTTACTGAGAATAATTTTTTTCTTTAAAAATGTGTTATAGTAATAATTTTTTCTTCAAAAATGTATTGTTGGTAATATTTTTCCTTCAAAAATGTATATTTTTTATAAAAGTATTTTTATACTTTCATAGTGTTTTGATTTCAGTTTGGAGGTTAACTATTTGCCCATAGCTGGGACCCTAACAGGTGCTACCACCCCGGGCTAGGGTGGATCTGGGAACAACAACGATTAAGAGGTGGTTCCATGTTCCTCACAACTTCTCAATCAGAGGCCTTGCTGCCGGATAGTTAATGATTGAATAAGCTCATGGCGAGTTCTATGACAATTATAAAATATTGGTAGAAATTCCTCTATCACTTTTCATATTTTGAACAAATTTAACAAAAGACTGCAATAACAATCATAAATATAAATGCAGGCGGGTACCTCGACGTGGTGAAAGGGTTTAGCAAGCTTGTCTTGTTAAAATGATCACAACTGAGTAGTGAGTTTGATCGGAACTAGGTGCACCATACTTTGTACTACATCTAATCTCTATAAATATGAATACTCGTTGTTAGTTTATGAAGTGGGTACAAACGAAAAATCGGAGAGCCGAGTTCAAATTCCAGTAGAATTCATTGCATTCCCTTCCGCGCAAATACCCTTGGGAAAGGTATTAATCCGTCTCTTCCTTCTAGTTATGGGTTAAATAACAGGACCGATTGGGTTCTATAGCCTTGGCTGGCAACCAGTCTACCGCAAAAGCAATGGCAACCAGTCTACCGCAAAAGCAATGGCAACCTACTGTGGGATAATCTTCTGCCCAGTCAGTCATGTCTCTTTCGAGACATGATCGCCCAAGCGTGTTTCACGTATGGCACTTAACTGACTGACAAACGAAAAGATTTGAACTTGCCAATTTTTGACATTGAAACAGCCGTAAAACAATTCTATCTTCCTTTCATTCGAATGTCTTGTTTTTCTACGCAATCAAAGCGGATTAATACATTATTTATGAGCTATTGGCGGGAAATGTTTAAGAACTTCTTTCTTTCTTTTTTTTTTTCTTTCTTTCTTTCATTTTAGCCAAATCACCGTCTTACGAATATTTCTCTTAATGATAATTTAAAAATAGTTCAGCACATAATGCTATTTTATTTATGGTAAATTTTTTGCGATACCCGGTTTCCATCGTTTGGAAAAATCTGCGTCGGAAAAATGACGCTTTTATCGTGATCGTCATAACCCCTCGGCCTTTCGGCTGAGATCAAAGTGCAGTCTCTGTTATCAGATACTCACTTCCTGTCCCCCGGCCGGGTCTGAAAGCAATGACCAGCTAAGACTAGTTTTTGACAAGCAATGACCAGCTAAGATCAGCTTCGTACCCAGTTAACGCGTAAACGGGGGCTGGGTATGGCCTGAGAGTCCTCGCTCAGTTTCCCCACGTTAAAAACTGACCTTGTGTCACAACTCGCTCCAGTGGGGGAGTAGAGTAAATCAAAAGTGTAGTATCTGTTCTTGTCAGCCTAATCTGATTCTTTCTCTTCACTTCTATCTTTTCTTTTTTTTCTTTCATTTTTTTTCACTGAAACCAAGTGCCTTTTCCCCTTTTTCTATACGATCAAAACGGGAAATAGTCCTTATTTTAATGAGGTATTTATAGGACATAACGGTCGTGCTAACTAACAAAAAGAGGGACAAGTACACTCATAATAGGATTGGATGTATAAGTAGTGCAACGGTTGTTGACGACAAAAATGGAGATGGTGAACCCACTTCAAATTCCGGGTTGACCAATTGCGTTCGTCTTCGCGCAAATACCATTGGGAAAATCATAAGTTCGCCACAATGGGCTACGAAGAAGAAAAATTGAGAAACACTGCTGCGGGGACCCCTGTAGGGGCGAGGAAATGGACCTTGCCAAGTAACTTCCTTTTTCATTGAGAAACGTACTCTATATACTCCACGATAGGGTTTAGAGGAGGTTTTCAACGAGGGAATCGCTATCAGGGAGGTGGTTTCAGGGTTTCAGAGAGGGAAGGGAAAATCTTTTACTCTTTCTTGTTTGTTTATTTACAGAATTTTGTTTAGTGAATAACAATAACCAGGCATTCTATTGAACGCCTTTTTTGTTCATTGAAGTATACTTCAGTTTATTTAACTAGCAGTATAGCCCGGAGTTGCTCGGGTGTAATGAAAGCTTTAAAATTAATCCATGGTCCTGGAGCTCAGACTCTTTGGACGTTGGCACGAAAGACTTAAAAGCAATAGTTGTTTCCAGTTAAAGCGAAACCGTAGACTGAAAGAAAAATGAATGGATGTAAGTCAAATTTTGATTTCCTGCTATCGATATCAAATAAGTTTTTTTCGTCGTAAACTGAATTTTGAAGTCCTCTAAGTAAATGGTATCATGGCTGAGACTAAAAACTACAATTATACCTACTTAGAGCCAAACCCGAAGCAAAAACTAAAATTAAAGGGCTGAAAAAAATACAGACATACAGGCAGATAAACAGATACACACACAAACATCTTGCCTTATATATATATATATATATATTATCGATTTTCTGCACTCTTGTAATTGTAAGAACTGCAGCCTAGAAACTTTTGAGTATCGTTTCTTATGTCTTTGTCTATGAGTGTATCAAATTTGATTAAAATCGGACCACTCCTTCTATAACCCGATTTTTTCGATTATCGATTTTCGATATTTATCGGGGGTACCTCGACACGCTTATAGCTGTGAAATATTTTAAGAAAATCGGTTCAGCCGTTTCGGAGTCTATAGGTAACGGACACACAGACACACACACACAAAGTTCTATTTATAAATAAATAAATAAATTTAGATAATTAGTTATGAATTAAAACAAATTACGGTACATGAATTGAAGCTTAAAAATCTCTCAACATTTTCTCTTGCTATTAAATTTTTAAAACACCTCTCTAAAAATAATCCGTATAAATATACATGTCAGTCAGTTATGTGCCATACGTGATACCCGCTTGGGCGATCATGTCTCCAAAGAGACATGACTGACTAGGGCTGAAGATTATCCCGCAGTAGGTTGCCATTACTTTCTGCGGTAGACTGGTTGCCAGCCAAGGCTATAGAACCCAATCTGTCCTGTTATTTAACCAACAACTGGAAGGAAGAGATGGATTAATACCTTTCCCAAGGGTATTTGCGCGCAAGTGAATGCAATGAATTCAACTGGAATTCGAACTCAACTCCCCGATTTCTTGTTCCGAGTCGATATCCACTGCACCAAAACGCATATCCTCCATAAAATACCAGTTCACCTAAATTAATCCAATATCCACTGAACCAAAACGCACATGTACCAATAAAGAAAAGAAAAGATTTTCAATAATAACAACGCAGAAAGTGGGATTAGCTAGCCGAATTGAAATTTCATCTTAGTCTGTTGTACCAATACCCTTGGGAAAGGCAATAGTCCATTACCTCCTGCCATGGGTTAAATAATAGATTAAATCAGGTTACTTACAGAAGGAGAATAAGTGTAAATTCAAAATCCTGGAGAAAACAACAAAAAGTTTCGCCATTTTGCTAAGAAATCATGGCAATTTATTGATATAAAAAAAGAAGACTTTTGTTTAATAGCATATCAACCTCTTTGACTTATTTAGTGCCAAAAAGGTGGTGTTTTAGGGTATTTTTTAAAAGTTCGGTTATAGTGAGAAGGTTAATTTAGTCAGATTTTAATGAAATTTTTTTCTTTTTCTTTTTTTTTTATTTTAGAAAATTGAAAATGTCTCCTCGTTTTGTATTAAAAAATCTTTTGCTGAGAATAACTTTTTCCTTCAGAAATGAGTTCGGGTAAAAATTTTTCTTAAAAAATGTATTGTTAGTAATATTTTTCCTTCAAAAATGTATATATTTTTATAAAAGTGTATTCTTATACTTTCATAGTGTTTTGACCCCAGTTTGGGGGTTAACTATTTACTCATAGCTGGGAGCCTAACAGGTGCTACCACTCTGGGTCAGGGTGAACTTGGGAATAACAGTATAAGTATCATACTTCAATGCATGATACTTATATATATTAATTTGTTTAATGCATGATACTTATATATATTAATACTTATTAATTTGTTTAAACATTTTTAACGCACACTCGTGTTTGAGTAGATATTCTGCCTTTATATGTAATTAAACATTATATTTATTTATATCTACCGGCCTGAATAATTGAGAAATCTTGTTAAGAAAATATGCGTCGTCTAGTAGGATTCGAACCTGAAATGGTCGAAATCATGGTAACGTAATCGGTTGATTTTTTTCCAACTTATATGTTTATATATATATATATATATATATATATATATATATATACAAAGTAGTATGTAATTTTTACAACTACCGAAATCCATTCTGGTTTTATAACCGTTTAATTATGGTGATTTTCTAAGCGTAGCTTAGATGTGGCACAAGTTCGAAAGTAAGGGACACCCAGTGAGAATCGAACTCACTACTCAGTTTTAATGATTCTCGCGAGACAAGCTTGTTAACCATTACACCTTCACGAGGTGCCCAAACCATTTAATTATGTGTTCAGTTTTGTTTTCTGTATATCATATTGCTCTGGATAATATCCATTGAGCTCTCTATTTTTATCTATTTGATATTTTGTATTTATTAGATAATTTTAGGTGGGGGGATTATCCACTCCGTTTTCACAGGTTTGTCATTATATATATATATATATATATATATATATATATATATATATATATATATATTCCTCATCCTCTTATAAAATGAATATTGATTCAGATCCATCATCCTATTATAAATATTTTAAGATTCATTCTTTTTTTTATGTTATAGCTTGTGCTCATTTTCTGGATTGAGATACGCGCAAAAAAAAAAACATCATAGAAATATTTAGAAGTCGATATTTAAAAATAAATAAATTAAATTAAATTTAAAATAAATCTAAAAATGAAGTTTTATGATTCATTTTGAAAATTAATACCAGGAATGATTAAAAAAAAAACAAAAAAAAAAACAGACAGTTCAACTCAAGAGCTTAGTTAATTTATAACAATGCATTTTTTTTATAAATTCACCCCAAGAAAGGTGATTACACCACTAAGACTTAAAGGGTTACTGGAAGTAAAAGAAAATAAAAAGACTTTAGAAGAAACCGGAAACCCAATACTAAACAGGAAACAAAGGATAAACTTCTACACCTGTTCAAAAGACCGGGAAGGAGACGTTAGAAGTATAGAGTTGAAGTAGACTTTAGAAGAAACTGGAAACCCAATACTAAACAGGAAACAAAGGATAAACTTCTACACCTGTTCAAAAGACCGGGAAGGAGACGTTAGAAGTATAGAGTTGAAGTAGACTTTAGAAGAAACTGGAAACCCAATACTAAACAGGAAACAAAGGATAAACTTCTACACCTGTTCAAAAGACCGGGAAGGAGACGTTAGAAGTATAGAGTTGAAGTAGACTTTAGAAGAAACTGGAAACCCAATACTAAACAGGAAACAAAGGATAAACTTCTACACCTGTTCAAAAGACCGGGAAGGAGACGTTAGAAGTATAGAGTTGAAGTAGACTTTAGAAGAAACCGGAAACAGAATCTTAAACAGGAAACAAGGGCCAAAGCATCTGTGGGGGATTTGGTATTTGCTGGGTTGTATGTTGATTATTTCCCCCACAAATACAACACTCAATTTTGCAATCGCGCAAAGTGAAGGAATAAATTACAACGGACATTCAACAACAAACAATTTATTATGTGACGAAATAAAATGGTATGTAGAAACCAACAAAATACATGATTCTAAAATTGCCTTTTTGAGAAATATAAACTTGGCAAGAAGTTAATTTTTGTCCAAAAACGTGTATGAGTTTGCATTAGCAAAGTCTGTAAATAAGCCTTTCCTACTTACATTCAGTTGGCGGCAGCGTGTCGCGTTGCTCAAAGAAAGTTTGTCGGCTTATTCTTTTTAAGGTCCTTGGAGCGAGGTCACGAACTTTTGGCATGGAAGAAATGACATGGCCGGCAAAGTATACGGTGGCATGCGGACTTAATGGCCTGCTTGGTGACTGACCTGGTGACTGACTCTTTTTTTTAACTGTGTGTGTTATATACATTAATAGGGGATCAACTAAGCTTCCTAACATTAGGGTGTGAAAACATTTACTGACCAATCAGATTTATTATTTTACTATTTTGTTTTGGGGCCTAAATATTTTTGTGTTAATTTACTTCCAAGCCTATTTTTCTAGAATGTTCTTATTCTAAGTTTTTAGCTGATTGGTTGAGAAATATAATCTAAATTCTACTGCTGTTTTGATCCAATTTTTCTAGAATGTTCTATTGTGTTTCTGTTGCCTATTTTAATAAAAAAAATATGTATCCTATACATCTAAATCTTATTCAAAAGACTGGCAGGTGTGGGAACCGGACGATAGGCGAACCTAGTCACTCCTACCGATTCCTTTAGTTTTCATTTCTGGAAAAAAAGTAAGGAGTCTGAAGCCCTTCAAGCTTTTATTATATCGTGCATTTTTAGAGCATTTTTCAATAATTAAATTTATTTTAGTCAATAATAAGAACAACAGATGAAAAAACAAAACAAAAAAAAAACAAAAAATGTATTTTTCTTTGATTGTTTTTTTTACATCACTTATAAAAGAAAACACCAACTTTAATTTCACTCTTCATAATGAAAATTTTTGTAAAATCTAAAATAGTTTTTTTATTTATAATCATTTCACCCCAAGCAAGTCTTTGAAATAATGAGTAGATCCATCGAAAGGGCACTTCGACATATTAATGGTTAGCGAGCTTGTCTTCCTAGATCAATTTATGACTGAGTAGTGAGTTCAGTCCTCACTGGGCGCTCCATACATTCGGTTTAATGTGTCACATCTCTCTCAGCTATGCTTAGTAAATCGCTAAAATAACCATCGATATTCTGTTTTGATTTTAAATTGTTACTCAGCACATTTATTTTATTTTTTATGTTCCCGGAAACCATTGAAATTTGTGAGTATTACAGTGTAACCCTGATATAAGAGAGTTGTCGGGACCGGATAAAAGTTATCTTATATCCGGGTTGCTATTATATCCGGGTTTATCTTATATCCGGGTTTATCTTATTACAGAGTTTGGTCTGTTTTATATACATTACCACAAGCTCTAATTTGGGACCAGAGAAAATCCCTCTTATATCCGGGGTTTCTCTTATATCAGGGTTATATTGTATTATGATATCTCTGTTTTTATTTATTTATTAAATAATTTTAGAGAAAAAAAACTCAACACAAAGAATCTCACAAAAAAAAATAATTGTCCTGACAAAAATCGATTTATCATTTATGTAATTCCTTTTTTAATCAAGACTACCACTTTACTGGGAAAAGAGCTAATTCACACTTTCTTTAAGAAAGTGGCTTCCTTGATTGAAAAAAGTAAATACTGGTTCGATTTTTGACGGGAGGAACATTGTTCCTTACTTATATACACTACAGTATTTAAGTTGGTAAATCGAACGACGTCTTTAACGAAAAAACTAAGCAAAAGAAAGAGTAAAGAAAAACATTCCAATCATAATTATAAAATAACTGGCACGTTTCACTTGGTTTCAGTTATAGGACAAACGTATTTTAGACGAAACCTAACCCTATAAACCACCTGTAGAAAATTGACCATGATTGAAATGTTTGTAGCTGTAGTGAATATATAATCTTTATTAGAATTTTAACATGAATATATATATTTAATTTTTTTAATAAAAACAAATATACGAGTTATATATATCTATATAGCCGCTAAAAATTGCCCAGCTCCTCACTTTCATTAAATGTCTAACTTTAAAAACTGACAAATAGTTTAGTGTGTGAGGAGGGCAACGACTCGGAAATTAACGCAAAATTGTACACTGTGTACACTACAGAGCTGAATTAGCCGATACGTTAACTCAGACACATCCAAGGGCCCAACACATTGATTGAGGGGTGGTGCCCACAACGACATAACAATTGGACCTTTTCACTAGAGGGAAAAAGAATAAGAATAAGATCAATCGTAAGTAGATTACTTTAAGTTTAGCCCATACCATTTTTACAGGTAATGTTGAATTAACCATGAACCATAGTGTATGCATTCCATACTACAGACCTTAAGAGAACCCTGGCAAAGTAATGGTCAACTCAAAGAAATTCCTTCGTTTTTTGTTGTTTTTTTTATACCACCTGAATTTGGCACATATCAACGTTGTCAAATTGAAACCAAAACAGAAGACAACACACGAGAAAAGGCGCCGAACAAAAGCATAATTAAGAATAATTTTTCGTACTTACATTGCCAAAGTGTATGATAATTGTGTGTCGCAAAGTATCAGAGAAGAAGAGACAACGAAAAGACAGAAAAAGAAAGAGGAGGTGAAAAAGTGAAAAAAAAAAAACCGTGTCACGACATTTAATCGAATATCGACACTTAATGACACACATACACGTCACATACAAAATAACTGAAAGTGAAAGATTTCTTTAAAAAAAAAAAGAAAAAAGAAGCAAACTGTTTACGAGAGGCATGTAGAAAAAAAAACCTTAACAAGTCAACTTTATCTATCACTAGCGACACTTAACTAACATGGTGTGTGCTTCATATCTACTCATAGTAAACAAATCTGAACGAATATCAAAAAAAGAAAAGAACAACATAGACATGTAGATAGAACTTAAAGTGGGCGGGCTTGTGAGAACAATGTGTTGTATTTCTTTAAGGTACGGGCTGCCAGTAATCCCTTCACATATGTTATTAGAACCCTTTCCAGTCAAATCCAGAGCCCCAATCACAACTAGGATTTATTGATGTCTCTATGTACCACTTTTTTGCGATTTCTTCTTCTTTAACATAATCGCGGTTATTATTTATTATCCAGAAGTGCGCAAATTCTTGAAAAAAACCCAAAAACTTTCAATCACTTTCCGAGATCATCTTCAGGGGTGTGAGTTATGGTAACAAAAAATAACTGCAAATCTGTGTTGCTAAAAATTACTGCAATTGGGTGCATTGAGAAATGAATGATAATAACATCTATCAACGTTATAGCTCATTTCTGACATCTTTTAATTATAATACGCGAAAGATTATCCGTGAGTATGAACGGATTTTATTAAAAATAAGCAGACACAATGTTTGCAATTTATTTAATCTGGCATATATATATATATATATATATATATATATATATAGAATTAATGTCATTATTGTGATGTCTCCACTCAGTGAAGACATCATAATAATGCCTCGAAGTCGGTATAACTCTGCCCAGTTTTTTTTTTTTATCATATCACCCCAAGCAAGGCGATAACGCCACTGATGTGCAGGGGGCTACGTAAGGGTAAAAAGAATGGAAAAGAGAAAGCCGGAAACTACATCCTAAACAGGGAACAAGGGATGAGCCTCTTGACCTGTTCAGTAGATGTGGGTGGAGTGTGAACCGGGCGATAGTTTAGTCTATCTACTCCAATTGAAAAAAAAGAGAGAGAAAAGAGTGAAAAAGATTGGAAAAGAGAAAACCGGAAACCGCATCCTAAACAGGAAACAAGGGAATGAGCCTCTTCACCTGTTCAATAGATGTGGGTGGAGTGTGAACCGGGCGATAGTTTAGTTTAGTCTATCTACTAACAAACTTTTCTACATTAATCCTAATATCACTCTGTCCGAGCACTTTATGAAAAAAAACCCACTTGCCAAAAAAGTCAACCACTGAAAGATCAATAATCTTGCCACCAAGCATCATCACAACTTAACACCATATTTCTGTGCATGCTAACACGCCTGCATAATATGTTTGCGCATTAATTTATTAATTCTAGAGGCCCTTACATTTAGTGAGAGTGCTTTTTTTCCCCCAGCGTGGTAGTAAACTGATGTGGTGCAGTGGATATGAACTCGAAACGACAAATCGGGGTGCCACAAATTCCCTTGGGAAAGGTATTAATCCATCTCTTCCCTCCAGTTATGGGTTAAATAATAGGACTGATTGGATTCCATAGCCTTGGCTGGCAACCAGTCTATCACAGAAAGTAATGGCAACCTACTGCGGGATAATCTTCTGCTCAGTCAGTCATGTCTCTTTCGAGACATGATCGCCCAACGCGTGTATGGCACTTAACTGACTGACTCCACATACCTGTCCCCAATTCATAATGCTTCTCTTATATATAAACCCGATTATTTTCTGAAAAAATAACTTGTCTATTGCCTACCTCACCTCTGTAACCATCTAATATATTAATTCAAATGGAGTTAAGAGATGCACATGCACCCTCGAGCAAACCCTCGTTACTCCCCCACTTCTGCCAATGGGTCTTTTAGTCCTCACGTACATAAGCAAGCTTGTTTTGGTATGTTTAGGGCTTGGACCAGTCCAATGTTTCTGGCTCAAGGAGGTGTTCTGTTGCTTTGATTTCTACGCACACACGGCATGTCCACTCAGAGCATTACACAAGTATCTTCTTATGTTGATTTTCCCTTCATTATGGCCATGAATGTAGACGTTTTCTAGGTTTTCGGCGTTATCCGCCTGATAGTCAGAGATCCGAACCTTCGAAGGAGGCTATCCTATCATTAGGTGTATAATATCAGGACTATTGTTCTGCTATTTCGTGAATAGTTTCTGGGCCGTGTAGTAGTCCCCGCTGGGGCCTCTCGATGTCATGATGAAGGATACATCTGTATCTCTCACGATTCTCTGCAGTATTAACATTATTCAGACTATTGTCCTCATCTTTGTTGCCATTTGTACGACGTTTCGGCCGTTGTACACTCCGGCCTTCTTTAGGTGCTAGGAATTTCGAACCGAACCCTTTATTACAATCACCGGGGTATATCATCTTCATCCCTTGCGTAGTAATGCTTCTTTTGGAAGTCATGAGTTATCTCCCTCTAACCCTGCAAAACGTCGTTCAAAATGGCAACAAAGATGTGGACAATAGTACGAATACTGTAAATACTACCTCATCTCAGAAATATAGACATATTCTCTGCAGGTTATTTATACATGTAACTCTTGTGAGTGTGTCTATCCCACTACCTATTAGTCCTCTCCATCAACCAATGCACACATGAAACCATTGAAAATGAACAAAACTAGCAAACCCAACCTAAAAAAAAGGGTAGACCCCACGTATACCATCTCCTACACCAACATGAAGGGTCTACGTTTCAACTTTCCAGAAGGGGAACATCATCTTCAGTCCAAATCAGATCTCCTGTTGCTTTCTGAAACCGGTATCAACGCCTCAATCACACTAGGGGAGCTCACAGTCCCGAGCTACTCGACCTTAAATCGTTACGGCCACGAACTCGGGGCTTACATCAAGGACGAGTTTCCTTATAGCAGGAAAACAAAAAACGAGGATCCTCATCTCCCGTATACCTGCTCCCGCATGGCATTTATCCATAGTATCACATTCGTATTTGCCCTCTATCGCTCTCAGAACGAAGAGACGGTAATCTTCGATCGAATATCTGAGATATCCTCACTCAATTCCCCTCGGTTAGCTTTCATATCTAGGGTAACTTCAATGTCCACCATAAAGAATTGTTAGCCTACCCCAACATAACCGATGATCAGATATTGCAGAGACATTCTCCGTCGTCTATGAACTAATCCAGATCATCGAAGAACCTACCCATGTCTTGGACGCGACGAGACATCAGGCGAAACTCCCCGATCTCTTTCTAACCTCCTGATCTGATAAATGCTTAGCAAAAGTTTTACCTCCCAGGCACGTGATACCATTTCCTAATCAGTGTCGAAATTGATGTCAAACCTAAGGCATCCCTTGATGTACCATTCCATAGAATGATTTTTCGCTATGCGAAGTCTGACTGGGACAGCTTTTGATCCTACATAAGGGGAGCTCTCCTCTCAACCTTCTTCAAGCATGCTGCCTCCAAAACTGTTGTCCTTTTCACTGATTGGTTCCTTTCTGGAATGGAGAGTTTATACCCCTTTCTAATCATATATATATATATATATATATATACAGTTGTATGCAAAAGTATTAGGACAAGAACTATCTTATCTTTTATGAGGCATCAAAATAAAGTTTAAAATCAACTCTGTCCTAATGTTACTTCGCAAGACACACCATTAGATACATTGAAGAATCTTGTGATGTTAATGCCTGTCAGAATGAAGGCTGTGATCAAAGCAAAAGTCTATTATACTAAATATTAAATTTATTTTGTAACAAGTATTTTTTCTTGTTAAAGCATTTGTTGAGTAAATCAAATAAAAATACATTTATGAAATTGTTTATTTTCTGTCAATATACCTCATAAAAGATAAAATAGTTCTTGTCCTAATACTTTTGCACAGTACTATATATATATATATATAGCAAGAAACAGTCAACCCTGGTTCTCTTTTGAATGCGTTTCAGCCATAACTCACCGAAACCAATACTTCAATATTAATCGCAAGGATCGATGTAGCTTGACGCTTTGGTCACCAACTAAATCCGGAACAGAGTTAAAGTGGCTACTCCCACTATTATAAATGGCCTCGAGGTCATATCTTCCTCGACAAACAATTCTAACCTCTTTGCTTCGATCTTTGTTGAACGTTAGACAACAAAAACCACCTTCTCTACAACTTCCCGCATCTCACTGAACACAATCTCAGTAATATTACCATAAAAGCACAAATATTCTCTAGACTTATTAATGGCATTTAAGCACCTCGACGTGGTGCAATGATTAGCAAGCTCGTCTTAATAGAATTTATTACAAATGAGTAGTGAGTTCGATCCTCACTGGGTACCTCATACTTTCGGCCTTGTGCCACACCTAAGAGGTGCTTAGAAAATCCTCTTACCAATGGCCTTGACTCTAAGAAAGCAACTAGTACAGACAGAATTCCAGTTGTTGTCCTTAAGAATATCAACCCGGAATTATATCCGGTCCTAGCAAAGTTATTCAACCGCTACTTGAAAAAGTACTTCCTAACCCTGTGGAGGGTGTCAAACCTATACCCGGTTTTTAAAAATTCAGGCTTGCTATCTACCCCCCAGTACAGACCCATCAGTCACCTCTGTATAATCCGTAAGCTTTTTGAAGGTCGTTGAACAACCTAACTACCATCACTCACCAAATCAATGAGGCTCTTAACGAAAAACACACCTCGAGGACCATAATATTAGATATCTCAAAGGCCTTCGACGTATGGCACAAAGGTTTACTACACAAGCTCTCCAGTTATGGAATCACTGGAAGGGTCTTCTCGATCATAAAATCCTTCCTAATAGAGAGGTCTCTGAAGGTAGTAATTAATGACAAGTCCCCTAAAGCCCTCACGATTAACGCAGGTGTCCTCCTGGGGGTCTCCTGGGGGTCACTTCTCGGATCAACCTCTTTTTGATTTACATAAATACGCACGAATGGTTTCCTAACGGAACCCTCCAAATCGAGTTGTCCCCGGACCTTGTAAAGGATTAAGCTTACTGTAAAAAATGTTCAACTTAACAATATTTTGACAGCTAGTCTGCTTTATTAAGGTTATACGTAAACAAAAAAAAATGCACACACGTATAAAGAGCACATGACAAAGAAGTAACAAAAAATATTTTGATTGTTAATTTGAATCTGGAAGTATTGCAAAATATTGGAAGAGTCAATCATTTTGAATAATAATAATAAGAAGAAGAAGGAATAATAATAATAATAATAATAATAATAATAATAATAATAATAATAATAATAAGAAGAAGAAGAAGAAGAAGAAGAAGAAGAAGAAGAAGAAGAAGAAGAAGAAAAAAATTGAAACAAACAGGCCAGACATTATTGTTAAAAACCAGAAGGAGAAAACTTGTCTATTAATTGATATGGCTTGTCCAGCGGATTGTAACATAGCAATCAAGGAATTTGAAAAACTGTCAAAATATAAAGACCTGGAAATTGAAATAGAAAAAATGTGGAAATTGAAAACAAGAGTTGTGCCAGTGATAGTAGGTGCACTTGGAATGATAAAAAATGGAACAGAACAAAACAACACATTGAAAGAATCCCTGGAAACCCCAGCTTAAGAGATATACAAAAAATTGTCTTGTTAAGTACAGCCCACACACTAAGGAAAACTTTATCTATGTAATGCTAGGGATGATAGGGAAGATAGAAAAACATGAAATGGAGCCATAACAACACGCCACGACCTGCCTTAGGTCTTCCCGCAGACTTAGTTGGTAGTGAGACCAAAGCAGAAATCGAAATATGATGAAAAATGACATAATAATAACATACAATACTATACAAACTAAATATTGGAAGAGTCAGTCATTTTGAATAATAACATACAACACTATAAACAGAAAAATCAACAAAACTAATCGCTTAGATATCGTGATCAGAGACAGCAAAAACAAAATGTACCTTAATATCGACATGGCAGACCCTGTTGACTGTAATATCTTTGAAGATCTTAAAAAAAAAAAACTATCAAAATATAAATATAAATACCTTGAAATCGAAATCTCAAAAATGTGAAACATGAGTACATCAACAACTATAGTTCTAACTGGAGCCCTCGGATCGATTGGAAAAGACTCCAATTTAAGAGATTCCTGGTAGCCCAAACTTTAAAGAAATACAAAAAAAATATATATTACCAATCATATATACTGAAAAATTCTGGTAGGCCAAAATGCAGATTCCGTGATAATTATCCAAAAACAATTTTCTATCTTGTATTAGGTTGCACGTCATTGGCACCCACTGAATATAAAAACCGGTATGACAGAGAGGGCCAATATATGGATTGGAAAATCTGCAACTTTTACGGAAGGGAAGCTGCAAAAAATTGGCATAAACCCCACCCAGCTTTGGAGAGAAGACCTGTAACAGTTTTCTGGTATATTACAATACTCACAGACAGACATAAGAACCAAAGCTAATCGCTCAGACCTCGTTATCAGAGACCGCAAAAACAAAAAATGCGTTCTTATATACATGACAGTCCCCGCAGATAGCAATGTATCTATGAAGATCTCAAAAAAAAAAAAAAAAAAAAAAAAACTCTCAAAATGCAGGTACCTTGAAATCGAAATCTCAAAAACATGTGTCACATGAGGACATCAACGATTCCAGTTATAATTGTGACCCTCGGATTAACTGGAAAAAAGCTTGATAGCAATGAAGAGATTCTTAATAGCCCAAGCCTTAAAAAGACAACTCGCACCTTACGAAGGGTTTTATGTAAAAATATATGCGATGTGTGTTTTTCTCTTTAAAAAATGCATAGTAAAAAAAAAATAACAGGATGCCATTTCTGACCTTAGGTCTCTGGTTGGGACCCGGAAAGAAATGAGTACAATTGAAATTAAGGGAAATAAAATAAGCAACAACAAAGAAAAAATAAATAAATAAATAAATAATAAATAAACAATAAAAAAACGCATAAACAGGTTGAGTTTGAATACAACTTTTTTTTTTTTGTACGAAAATCGTTTGGTGGAATAATCAAGTCAGTGGGAAATTTTCAGCCGGTTTAAACGACTCGCTGGAAATTTCTTTGAAGCAAGATAATGGAACCGTGGAAAAAATTATTTGAAAAATAAGCATACCATAGCAGTTAAGCACTATGTAGGTGGGTTGGTGCTTGGGGAGAAATTAAAGAAACTATAATTTAAAATCGTACAGGCATTTCATTTGACACTTTTTATATTCAGTCCACACACAAGATAGCAAAAAAAAAAAAAAAAAAAAAAAATCATCATGCCACACGGGACTCGGCTCTAGTACAGAAAGCAAAACAAAATAAACCAATAAACATCGTTAAACTTTTCTGAAATACACAAAAAAAGATGAGATATGATAATCTTCTGATAATAATAATAATAAAAACGACTACAAAGACCGCATTGATTGTTAATGTTATTGTTATTTGAGTACGACGTACGTAACATTAATACAATATTCATACATAGCAATTTAGTTTCTTTATCAAACTTTGAAAATACACACGGAAATTTTAAAATGCACATTATTATTTATTTTTTAGTAAAACCCGCCCAAAACTGTCACTAGTCCACAGCAGCGGGTCTACGTCTGTAACACTTCATATTCGTTTTATTTACAATATGCTGTGTATGTGTGTGTATTTATGGGGGAATGTCTCATAACACTAACAGTGACGCATACATAATCGTGTAGGGTATCATTCTAATATGGGTGAGTTAAACAGGAGTACGGAAAAAGCAGAGATCGAATTCCGAACGAGACTGTGTTTTATTTCATACCAATAATTACCCTTTATTTCGGAAAATATGTGGCGTTAAAAATTCTCTCATTATGTTCTCTCTGTTTAATTGTCAGGACTTGACAGTATAGATTTTTTTTTATAAATAAGTAAAAATTGTTTATGTCACGGGCATGCTGACATAGGAGAAAAATGTTTGAGTAAGCACCACTCTCCCATAACTACCTTCCAATCCCAGAAGCTCGTCACAAGAAGCGACATGCTGTCTAGTTGGGGCTTGATTGGTTCATTGAATGCTGAGTCACATATTCTGCTTTTACGGCGTGTTTGTGAAGCAAGGCCGGTATCGAATTTAGGGAGGTGAATATCAAGATTTCCAATGTTGATTTTCAATGCCTTTTTTCGGGACTAATTGAAAGATTGGTGCTATATAATCCTAACCTTATAGTATTCAGCACATAACTATATACGTAGCTATCTGCAACATCAAATTTATATTCCACGATAATGAAGTGAATTAAAAAAACTAGGTCTTTTGAAGAATTTTTCGGTGCAGTGGGGATATGGCAATGAATGCGAATGCCCAACTCCTTTCTGTAACTACAGGATGGATTTTAACGGGAAGTAAATCTGGGAGTTCCTCTGACCTATTGGAGAAGTAAGTTCAGTTCAGACCATTTTGAAACCTAAAGCCTAAGAAGAATGTTATTTTCATGTCTTTTTCCACTGTTAAGCCAACTCTGCAATCTCTCCTTAAAAACAATCCGCTCAAGAGAGATGCAGACGAAAATAGACGTGACAGTTAAATTTGAGTTAAACAATTATTACACAAAAAATTACAATTTGAACATTCTGGGACAATAAAAAAAAAGATTCACTTTTTAAGCTTTAACAACAGTAACACATTTATCCCCGAAATGCACCGTGATACCTGAAAAAAATAAAATTTAAAAAAATTAAATGTGGGATAGGTAACTTTTAAGGACTAATTGGATACAGAGAAAATACTAAATGTTTGTTGTTGTTGTTGTTGGTATATTCTCCGACACGCATTAAGTTCCTCCACAAATCGCTAAAAAACACTCACCTAGCACGGAGACGCGCAAAAATACACGTGTATACAAATAAAATTGAATATTGAATGAATACACAGTGGCTATCAAATTGTTAGCAAGCTTGTCTAGCAATTACGACTGAGAAGTTAAATTCAATTTCAATCCTAACTAGGTGCTCCATACTTGCGACCTTGTGCCACATCTAAGCTACGTCTAGTAAAAACGAGCACTTCAATAATAAGCTTGTCTCGTTAAAGATGAATTATGAATAAATGAGTCGATCGTCCGGCCTTGTGCCACGTCTAAACAACGCGAAGTAAAAACGGGCACTTCGACTTGACTTGATGCAATAAGTTTTACTTTTAACAAGGTTGTCTCGCTAGATCACAACTGAGTGTCAATCTCGATAGATTATTTGTTGAACACACTTGTATCACAACGAATGCTTAAGGTATTTTTTGTTTTGTTTCTCTCGTAAAAAAGAGTGTTTTTTGTTTATTTTTAAAAAGCAAACAAAATAAATCTTAAAAATTAGAAATATACAAATTATGTTTTAAAGTAGAAGAAAAACAAGACGACAACGTCGAGAGAAAATTATAAATAAAAAATATAAACTTTGTTTTGTTAGAGAACTAGAAAAAGTATGGAAATGATAATTGATGAAGGGAGTGGAAAAGCAGAAAGCAGACCCCCGCCCATAAACAGAAAAAAGCTAAAATAAACTAAAAAGTGTACAGCAGTGGAAATCCTAAAGAATCTGAATCGAGAACATTCTCACAAGAACACTACCAAAAACATAACACACAAAAAAACACCGAAGGGAGAGTTTTAGAACAATGAGACTTGCTGTCACTTATCTTCAGGGTAAACCATCAGTTGCTTTCCTAGTGATGCGAAAATTCAATGAGCGCTGAACCAGGTGTACTGTGTGCAGTACACAGTAGGTAGATAACTTATTTCGTTAAATGTGAGAAGAGAGTTTCTTTATTATTTTTTTTTTTAAATAAAATGTAAAAGAAAGACTTCGATAAAAAAAAAATATCCGGTGTGGGGTGGAGACTGACACAACTGGCGAGCAAAAAAGAAGACAACCGATCGGTTCGTGTCGTAAGCATGCTTTCGACGTCTCTCCGCATCACATTGATGGAATGAAAATAGGCACGTTGCTCGAATGAATGAAAAATAGCCGATGAAGTAATAAAAGATGGATGCTTACAACAGATCGGTCGATTCACCGAAGTAGAAATTACATATTGTTACATTGTATTAAAGAAAGGAACAAGAATGACAAAAAAAAAAAAAAAAAAAAAAAAAAAAAAGCAATCATTATTTTCAATATAGCACTTACCTACGATTCTTCTTAATGTCGGGCCTTCTTTAAGAGTTGTTTTAATTAAAATTCCACTGTTTTTTTTGGATGATATCCTTATCCAATCTTGAATTTTAGAGGCTGTGTTTCCACGTTCTTTAAGAAGGTTAACCCTTTTTTAGTTTTACGCTTTGTTTCTGTGTTTCTTTCTTTCTTTCATGTTATTGTGGTTTTTCTGCCTTCCGGGCTTTTCCGTTTCCTCTTCACTCTTCTTACTTTCCTTTCTGTCTCTGATGTTTCTTGCTCAATGTTTGTTCACGTTGTCACCGCCTTTCTCTCAAGTCACTCTCTCTAACTCCCATTTAATTACAGTTTGTTCCGATGCAATATCTTTTTTTAAATCAACCCCCAACAAAACAGAATCTTTTTGCAATTTTATTTTTTTTAATTCAACGATATTTTTTTTTACAATTCTCTACGTTTTTATCTTTTTAAAAACTTATTTCTTTCTTTGAATCACTTAATTTATTTTTTATTTTATTTTTATTTTTATTTTTATTTTTTTTTACACAACCCGTTCCCTGAAGAGTCTCTCTATGTACTTTTTAAGTTAATATTTTTTTCTGGAGAAAGGTGATTTTCTAAGCGCAGCTTAGATGCGACACAAGTCTGAGAGTGTGGTGCACCCAGTGAGGATCGAACTCACTAAATTGTAATGATTCTAAGCGAGACAAGCTTGCGAAACATTTTACACTTACGTCGAGGTGCCCGAAAGAAACGACAAAAGAACGCATCGATGTGTAGTTAAACCGACATTACTAAAAGCAATATGATTTTCTCTCTATTTATCTCTCTTTCTCTCTCACCCACTCTCTGTTATGGAATAGGGTCGAAAGTCAGATGGGCGTGGGAATGGAGGGAGGAAGAAGAGGGGGTGGAAGGAGGAAGAAGAGGGTAAAGAAAAGTTGCCGGCGGGGAGGGAGAAGGACAGAAATAATATATAGTATTTACGGGAGAATGCAGAAAGATAATCAAAGCAGATAAAAAAATTAAAAAAAAATATGAAGAAGCGTAAAACAGAGAGGGCGGAGACTCGGAACAAGCAGTTAGAGAGTGATGGGAGCAATGGAGGAATATCCTTTTTTTTATTTAGTTATTATTTTTTTCCCGCGCTTTCAAAAGCGAAGAACACGAAAATAAAATGGAGTTAAAAGAAGAGGGGAATTAAACGGGCAAAGTTTAATGAGTCGAAATCTTTGCCGAGAAATTAGCGGCGATGAAAAGGGAGTAAGAATAGCAAAAAAGCCAGGGGAAACAGCAAAAGAAAAAGAAAGGGAAGACGAAAAACAGTAAAATAATAAAAATAATACAAACTAATCATAAAGGAGGTATGTGTGCAAAAAAAAAAGAAGAAAAAAAAAAAAGAATTCAACCTTCATTACATGGAGAAAAAAAGAAAGAAGGGAGCTGCCGAAATTATTTAAAGAGAAAAAAAAATCAGAGAGAGAGAGAGAGAGAGAGAAAAGCATTTCTTAAAAAATAATAAAAAGTTGTACGGGTGATATTCATAAAAAGTAAAAACATTTACTTCGGATAGTATCTTCTCTTCCTATTTTTTCATCACCCGTACAACTTTTTATTATTTTTAATAATATATATATATATATATATATATATATATATATATATATATATATATATATATACACATCCTCAGACAGATCTGTATCGCAGCTCATCAGTACGGTTAAACAGCCGATTACTTTTTACTCAGAATTGAAACCTAACCGAATAGGCGGCAGTCGGCGATTCTACCCTTGAGCTACGGACACTCGGTAGAAGAAGGGAGATTTTTTAGCGTGTATATTATCATTATATACACTGAGAGTGTTCTAATTCATTGCTGAATGAACGATGCGTAGATGCCAGAGTAGCTACTGTTTTTCATATGTGTGTGTGTGTGTGCGTGTGTGCGTATTATATAGATATATGTGTGTGTGTATTATATATATATATACATGTATTTCATATATATTATATATAGTATATGTAATATATATATATTATATGAATATATATATATATTATATGAATATATATATATATATTATATGAATATATATATATATCATATTATATGAATATATATATATATATATTATTATTATTATTATATATATATATATATATATATATATATATATATATATATATCGTATAATTATGAATTAATTGTACATTGCGACACGGAAATTTCTATGCTTCCAGATTGATTCTTTTCATCAGGCAATGTTGGATGTTGGTCGTGAAAATGATTTTTATAGGTTTAAGCTAGCAGAATTTTAGTAGTAATTTCAAATTTGGAAGAGGAAGGTATGTGTCTATATATATATATATATATATATATATATATATATATATAAACATGCGGTGTAGATATAGAAGAATCCGATAGAGTATCCTGTACATAATGTTTTAGGATAATTCTCTAGGAGAGCTCTAAATATATATGTATATAAATACATATAGAGCAAATATATGTAAAAAGTTAAGACAGACACGTTATTCCATGGTTAAACAGAGGTATGGGCCTATTTCAGGCGAACCGTCAACAGCTTTCGTCTTTACTGTAAAGAAGATTTTACACGATCTGAGATGTGGTAGTATTTACACTATTTCCATTATTCGGACTATTGTACAAATGCCAACAAAGTTGAGGACAATAGCGTGAATAATGTAAGTAGTATATATATATATATATATATATATATATATATATATATTCTGGTCACCTGAAGATCTCGAAGAGCGTGGAACTTAGGTAACTTCGCGAGCTGCGTCTCGATAATGGTTGACACAGTGAAGCGTTCTTTGCTCTTTTTGGATATTTAACGGAAACCTCCCTACTGAAGCCGGATGTAAAGCAAGGTCGGTTTTTTATCGTGAGAATTTCCAGCCCTTTAGCTCGGACAAAAAATATACCGTAGACTTTGCATAAGGCAGGGTGGGGCTCTTGTCTAATCCCCCCGCCATTCCTTTGGGTTCCTCATTGCCTGGGGTCAGAGAGTCTGGCAAGTCTTTTTTTTTTTTTTTAGTATTCTTTGCTCTGTCTGTAAAAGCTCGGCATCGGGCACTGTTATTTACTGCTTTTGCAGGTGTTCGCCGTTTCATATTTTCTTGGCTCTGTCTGTAAAAGCTCGGCATCGGGCACTGTTATTTACTGCTTTTGCAGGTGTTCGCCGTTTCATATTTTCTTGGCTCTGTCTGTAAATGCTCGGCATCGGGCACTGTTATTTACTGCTTTTGCAGGTGTTCGCCGTTTCATATTTTCTTGGCTCTGTCTGTAAAAGCTCGGCATCGGGCACTGTTATTTACTGCTTTTGCAGGTGTTCGCCGTTTCATATTTTCTTGGCTCTGTCTGTAAAAGCTCGGCATCGGGCACTGTTATTTACTGCTTTTGCAGGTGTTCGCCGTTTCATATTTTCTTGGCTCTGTCTGTAAAAGCTCGGCATCGGGCACTGTTATTTACTGCTTTTGCAGGTGTTCGGCGTTTCATATTTTCTTGGCTCTGTCTGTAAAAGCTCGGCATCGGGCACTGTTATTTACTGCTTTTGCAGGTGTTCGCCGTTTCATATTTTCTTGGCTCTGTCTGTAAAAGCTCGGCATCGGGCACTGTTATTTACTGCTTTTGCAGGTGTTCGCCGTTTCATATTTTCTTGGCTCTGTCTGTAAAAGCTCGGCATCGGGCACTGTTATTTACTGCTTTTGCAGGTGTTCGCAGTTTCATATTTTCTTGGCTCTGTCTGTAAAAGCTCGGCATCGGGCACTGTTATTTACTGCTTTTGCAGGTGTTCGCCGTTTCATATTTTCTTGGCTCTGTCTGTAAATGCTCGGCATCGGGCACTGTTATTTACTGCTTTTGCAGGTGTTCGCCGTTTCATATTTTCTTGGCTCTGTCTGTAAAAGCTCGGCATCGGGCACTGTTATTTACTGCTTTTGCAGGTGTTCGCTGTTTCATATTTTCTTGGCTCTGTCTGTAAATGCTCGGCATCGGGCACTGTTATTTACTGCTTTTGCAGGTGTTCGCCGTTTCATATTTTCTTGGCTCTGTCTGTAAAAGCTCGGCATCGGGCACTGTTATTTACTGCTTTTGCAGGTGTTCGCCGTTTCATATTTTCTTGGCTCTGTCTGTAAATGCTCGGCATCGGGCACTGTTATTTACTGCTTTTGCAGGTGTTCGCCGTTTCATATTTTCTTGGCTCTGTCTGTAAAAGCTCGGCATCGGGCACTGTTATTTACTGCTTTTGCAGGTGTTCGCCGTTTCATATTTTCTTGGCTCTGTCTGTAAAAGCTCGGCATCGGGCACTGTTATTTACTGCTTTTGCAGGTGTTCGCCGTTTCATATTTTCTTGGCTCTGTCTGTAAAAGCTCGGCATCGGGCACTGTTATTTACTGCTTTTGCAGGTGTTCGCCGTTTCATATTTTCTTGGCTCTGTCTGTAAAAGCTCGGCATCGGGCACTGTTATTTACTGCTTTTGCAGGTGTTCGGCGTTTCATATTTTCTTGGCTCTGTCTGTAAAAGCTCGGCATCGGGCACTGTTATTTACTGCTTTTGCAGGTGTTCGCCGTTTCATATTTTCTTGGCTCTGTCTGTAAAAGCTCGGCATCGGGCACTGTTATTTACTGCTTTTGCAGGTGTTCGGCGTTTCATATTTTCTTGGCTCTGTCTGTAAAAGCTCGGCATCGGGCACTGTTATTTACTGCTTTTGCAGGTGTTCGCCGTTTCATATTTTCTTCTTCTTTTTTTTTTTTCTTTTTTCAGTTTTTTCATGGTTTTGGCTTTATTTTTGTTATTAGTAGTTCCTGACCTCCTCTCATTTTTGTGTTTTTTTGGCAAGGGAGGGAGGGAGAGAGAGAGAGAGAGAGAGAGAGAGAGGAATACAGAGAGAGAGAAAAGAAAGAAATGGTTAAAAAATTAGTAATGTGTGAGTATAAAGTGAAAAAAATTTTCTACAAAAACTACACAATGAACAAATAACCACGACATTCTAGACGTACGCACATACGCACAGATGGACGCATAGGCACACATGCACGAAAGTAAATATACGCTAGGGAAAAAATTGCATTAATACAAAGTGCATATAAAAATGAAAAAATCGAGAAGTATAAACAGTTGATTATTGATACACCCTGACGAGTAGACGGAGTGATTGCCGGAGGATCTGTTTACGAAAACCTGGAGTAGGGATGCTGGGGGTAACATCAATCATCTCAGTGACAAAAACTTTTCTTATATATATATATATAATGATAATAATAACAATAATAATAATGCTAATACTAATAATTGTTATAATATATTTCAGTTCGTCTCGAAAAACCCACCGAGAACAAATTCGGGGGGAAAAAAGGGGAAGTAAAAAAAGAAACAAACTAAGTACTTGAACATACGTCAAAATACTCGTAGGAAAGAAAAAAAACCCGAGACGAAAACCCTAACACTAAAGTGCTCAATACAATAGTAGAGCAACAAAGAAAGAATAAATCTAAGTAAGAGCCAACAGACCTACCAAGGTTTCACCCTACGGCTCGTCAGGGTAAGTCGGCTCCCCTGACGAGCCGTAGGGTGAAACCTTGGTAGGTCTGTTGGCTCTTACTTAGATTTATTCTTTATACATATATAAAGATTTATTCTTTAGATAGATAGATAGATCACCCTATGTTTTACTCACGACTCTGAGTTTCGAAGTTTGCTGACATGCATGAAATTCAGAGTCCTGAGTAGAACATAGGATTATTTGGTCTGTTATACAACATTGAGCACTATTCCATTCACACCTGATTAATATTTGTATATTGATGTGCATACACACTTATACACACATATATTTATATACGCATTTACCTCCTTATCTATCTATCTATCTATCTATCTATCTATCTATATATATATATATATATATATATATATATTTCAGACTGTGTTGCTTTCTGCATCACGTGACGGACGCTCCACGCGACGGACGCTTCTAGTTTAAATTTTTAAATCATTTATTTCTGATGAAAGGCCGAGGCCGGTCTGAAATATATATATATATATATATATATATATATATATATATATATAATAGAAATAAATAAATACTGTCAAAAAATACATTTTTAACTTACCACTTTTTAGTAGTTTTTCCTATACATATTAAGACAGTATACGTGGTTATTATCATTATATATACGTCATCCACATACAAGCCTGTTTCGCTGCATCACAGCTCATCAGTGTGGTTAGACATCCACTTGCTTCAATCAGGATCGAAACTCGACCGATTTGGTGTCAGTCGGAGTCTCTAACCATAGGCACATAGAATCAGAGAAGGGAAATTTTAGCGCGTTATATATAAGCGGCGTATACACACGCCAGTCACCGAGAGAACTGAATTCATTGCTGAAGAGGTATGCATATATCGCCGAAGTGGTAACTGTTTTTTGTTTTTCAAATTTCCCTCTCTAGAGCGCTCAATCCTTTAGGTTGCGATGGATAAATTGTCTACATTACGCAAAAAGGAAAATACAACAGACATCTCATTTTAACAGTTATATTTACCAAAATTACACAAAAATACCTTGAAATCATAAAGAGTAAATTTATTCAATAAAATTGTCATGAACATCAACCACGTCTTACAGACGACTCTGGCATCATCTGCAAATTTTATGGGCGATCTCCTTTTTTTAACTTGGTGAATGCTGCATAATTCATACCTTCAGTCCATGTTTGGTATCACAAAGAAATGTCTCGTTGAACTGCGCTCCAAACAATAATCAAGAGGGTTGCAGTCTTGGGGGTTAGGTGGCCAGATGTAAGGGGTGATGTGGTCCAGAAATTGTCTGACAACCACGATTGGGTTATCCTGCTTGTGTGGCATGGTGCAGAGTCCTGTGGCCAGACATACGGTCTTCCAGCAGCCAACTTTTTGACCCAAGGCAGAACTAGCTCTTTAGAACACTTGATGTCTGAGGCCTTGTAAAAAGATGGATGGAGGCATAAGGTCGCCATCCCTAGTGATCATTGCAAAAAACTTTCGTAATCACCATTAGACTCATCCAACTCTTTCCGAATCCTCTACGCTGACCTCTGATTGATATCCAAACACACTGAAATGTTTGTATTGAGGCAGTACAGCTTGCCATTTCCAAATTTCTAAGCGAGTTAATTACGTCATGGTGTTCTTTATCTCATATACGGTGCCCAACTGACGCTACTATAACTGTGCAGCCGATATAAAAAATATTTATATGCATATACATATATGAATATATATATATATATGTGTGTGTGTGTGTGTGTGTGTGTGTGTGTACATATATATATCTATATATATCTGTTCACACTCCACCCACATCTATTGAACAGGTGAAGTGGCTCATCCCTTGTTTCCTGTTTAGGATGCGGTTTCCGGTTTTCTCTTTTCAAGTCTTTTCACTCTTTTATTTTTTTTTCCAATTGGAGTAGATAGACTAAACTATCGCCCGGTTCACACTCCACCCACATCTATTGAACAGGTGAAGAGGCTCATCCCTTGTTTCCTGTTTAGGATGCGGTTTCCGGTTTTCCCTTTTCAAGTCTTTTCACTTTTATTTTTTTTTTCCAATTGGAGTAGATAGACTAAACTATCGCCCGGTTCACACTCCACCCACATCTATTGAACAGGTGAAGAGGCTCATCCCTTGTTTCCTGTTTAGGATGCGGTTTCCGGCTTTCTCTTTTCCATTCTTTTTACCCTTACGTAGCCCCCTGCGCATCAGTGGCGTTATCGCCTTGCTTGGGGTGATATGATTAAAAATATATATATATATATATATATATATATATATATATAGTAGATATCTATATATATAGATATATATATATATATATCGATATCTATATATCTATATATATATATATGGATATCTGTATATATATATATGTATATATAATAAATTTATATATCTATATACATATAAGTATATATCTATATTATATATATATGAATATATTTATATATATGCATAAAATAAATGTAACTGTATAGATATGAATATATATGTATATTTATATACTACATACACACACACACACACACACACACACACATATATATATATATATATATATATATATTGATAAAACATGAAATAAGCAGTTAATTCAAATAAAATATGAAATAAATTTTATTTCGCTTTTCGATTAGATGCTCTCCTGATATGAATGCCCGAGGCCATTGCACCATTTCCCCTTCTTTCTGCACGCTTCATCTCCAGAACCGAAAGCTTGAGACAAACGATTTTATTTATAAACAACAAAAATCGCCTGCAACAAAAGCTTCATAACCTTTTTACCCACATACACATACACATACATATACATACACTACTAGCCATAATTATTAGGCCACCCCCAGTTTTTTTTTTAATGATGTATTTCATAGTATTTTTAGTATTGATTCCCAAAAGAAAATAGAATGGTTCTTTCATGATTATTACTTTGCAAAATTTTACAAGGCATAAGAAGCAAAGATAAACTCGTCCGAATCAGCCCAATTTTTAAAAATTCTTTCATTGATGAAACTGCAATATTGGTAATTATTAAATATTTATAAATTCATTTGATGCACATGTTATAGTGCAGTATTAACAAAAGAATCATTCTATTTTCATTTACAATTATTCACTTGACAATAAATACTAAAAATTGTATGAAATTCATTATTTTCTTTTTAACACTGGGGTAGCCAAATTAATATGGCCAGTAGTGTACACATATACATTCTCATACACATACACATACTCATACATATATGTAATAACTCAGATTTTTAACGCCTCACAAATCACATCCTGCAGTAAAACATTAGAATTTAATGCATTTGAAGCAATCAGAGTTTTGTAAAGTATTTAATAAGCAAAAAATAGAGCAACAATAATTACTCGATTGATCTGCATTTTTTGGTGGTGGGGTGCGTTGTGGTGTAGTGTAGTATCAACTCGCAACGACAAGTCGGGGAAGCCGAGTTCGAATTCCAGTTGAATTCCTTGCATTCACTTACACGCAAATGCCCTTAATCTGTCTCTTCTCTCCAGCTATGGGTTAGATAATAGAACAGATTGGGTTCTATAGCCTTGGCTGGCAACCAGTCCACCGCAGAAAGCAATGGCAACCTACTGCGGGGTAATCTTCTTCCCAGTCAGTCATGTCTCTTTCGAGACATGATCGCCAAAAGCGTGTATCACCTATGGCACTTAACTGACTAACTGACTGATCTGCTTTTTACGGTTTTTTTAAATAACCCTTTGCGGGTTATTTAAATCCAAAAAGCATTTTTAGATTGTAAAAATATTTTAGCGATATTAACCCCCTAGGGCCATTCGTATCATATTTGATTAGTGGGGGATCTGTTTATTAATTCATAACAATATAGAACTGATCCCCCACTTTATGACAAGTAGAAGCCTTAATCATATTATATTATTTAACCCTCTAGGGCCATTCGTATCATATTTGATTAGTGGGGGATCTGTTTATTACTTCATAACAATATAGAACTGATCCCCCACTTTATGACAAGTAGAAGCCTTAATCATATTATATTATTTAACCCTCTAGGGCCATTCGTATCATATTTGATTAGTGGGGGATCTGTTTATTACTTCATAACAATATAGAACTGATCCCCCACTTTATGACAAGTAGAAGCCTTAATCATATTATATTATTTAACCCTCTAGGGCCATTCGTATCATATTTGATTAGTGGGGGATCTGTTTATTACTTCATAACAATATAGAACTGATCCCCCACTTTATGACAAGTAGAAGCCTTAATCATATTATATTATTTAACCCTCTAGGGCCATTCGTATCATATTTGATTAGTGGGGGATCTGTTTATTACTTCATAACAATATAGAACTGATCCCCCACTTTATGACAAGTAGAAGCCTTAATCATATTATATTATTTAACCCTCTAGGGCCATTCGTATCATATTTGATTAGTGGGGGATCTGTTTATTACTTCATAACAATATAGAACTGATCCCCCACTTTATGCCCAGTAGAAGCCTTAACCCTCTAGGTCCATTCGTATCATATTTGATACAGTATGAAAACAAGCCTTGAAAGAAATATTTTCCTGAAAAATTTTTTAAGAGAAATATTTTATAAATTTCAAATGAAAGCAGTACTGACTGCTCAGTCAATGAATACCAAATGTTTCCTTATAGGGAAATACCAAATGTTTCCTTATAGGGAAATACTGTATCAAATATGATACGAATGGCCCTAGAGGGTTAATGATTTGGATTTTTGTAATTTTTAACTGTTTTGGAGATGTTAATGATTTACTGATACAAGTACTAATAATTAACCCAGAGCTGGGGGTGGGGCGGATTCATCCCAGTATAGCTGAATCCTATTGGTCGAACGGTTAGTTAAGGTTGACGAAATTTATTTTATTGTTTTCTAATTTTATTTTGCTTATTCACTGCTTGATTTTATTTATTTATTTATTTATTCATTTTTGAATGGCTAAAAATGCATATTTTGACTTGTAATCAACTTTTGCTAGTCAAAACAATCAATCAGTTAAGTACCATATTGAAGGCGAAACAGACAGGGTAAACAGCGAATAACCTATCAAACAAGACTGGCTAATCTGTTGGCAGAAAATGGATTATGAGAGATAGAAAAAAAGTCAAAACTTACGAACAGCCATACATAGAAACCGAATGAAACGATTGAAAATTCTATAACACATAATAAGGAAATTGTCAGTTTAGTGTCATACGTGATACATGCGTGGATGATCATGTCTCGATAGAAACATGACTGACTGGGCAGAAAATTTTCCGCAGTAGGTTGCCATTACTTTCTGTGGTAGACTGGTTGGTAACCAAGGCTATAGAACCCAATCTGTCCTGCTATTTAACCCATATCTATAGAGAGAAGAGACCTAAAAGTATTTGCACGTAATTGAATGCAACGAATTCAACTGGAATTCGAACTCGGTCCCTCGATTTCTTGTTCTAGACCGATATCCACTGCACCACGAGGCACGTAGCCAAAACAATCACTCTAAATGGTGAACATTTTTGTTTTTACGTATGTGGTGATTTTCTAAGCGTGGCTTAAATGTGGCACAAGACCGGAAGTACGCGATATCCAGTGCAGATGGAACTCATTACTCAGTCATAACTGATCTGGCGTGACAAACTTGTTAACCATTACACCCGTCCTGGGTATGACGATAAACTACATTAGGTAGCAAGGCCTCTGTTCGGAAATTGACGGTTTTGAGAAACCTGAAATAACCACTCATTTGTTTTTCTTCCCAGATTGATCTTGACCAGGGTGCTAGCACCTGTTAGGGAGGGTCCCAGCTATGGGAAAATAATGATCCCCTAACCAAAATCAGAACATTTTTATAATAAAATGGCCAACAATACATGTTTATAGCAAGATGACAATGCAATACTAAACAATATAAAAACACATTTGTAAAAATTACCAACAATACATTTTATTATCTAGAAACTACGTTATATATATATATATATATATACACACACACACACACACACACATATATATATATATATACATATATACACATATACACACACACATACAAATATATATATATATATATATATAACACCTTTACTCAAAGTATAACACTATGTGCAAAATATATTCCGTTCAAGTTACAACACTGCACTGAAAATATTTAGATTACAGCATTAAATGACCCATAAAAATGTTGATTTTCC